>PISX010021862.1:0-26318 GCA_004024625.1 Mellivora capensis
CTTGTGAGCTGCTCCAAACATCAGGGTTTCCATCTGCGGGATAGGAGGAGTCTTCTTTGATGGCTCCAGGGTCCCCCATAGGGAAATATTGGGTAGCAGAGCTCTCCGCATGGATTCCTGGATAGCCCACCTCATGTTACCATTGCAGGCGAGGACCATGGCAGGTTCTATCTGGTGGCTCTTGGGCGACGTTCCAACGGGCCTGAGGTGACATGGAGTCTCATACCCATGGGTCACAATGCTGGTTGGTGTCCAGGAAGACCTTAAAATGTGGCGGTGGCTCAGGGGCCATGCAGGATTCTCCTTCACTGAGGGATGGACACAGCTCCCAAGAGCAGTTTTTCCTTCTGGGGACAGGAGGTGATCCGTTCTGTGGCTCTGGGACCACAAGCTGGACATATGTTTGTATTCCAGAATAGTCCCTTGGTTTGTTGGGACACCTATCCCAACAGCAAGGCTTATTGCCCTGGGGATGGAGGAGTAGTCTTTTCTGCTTCAAGTTCTCCAATCGGCAGGTATGTGAGCTAAGGTCTGGGGAAAGATGCCTGAATACCCAGCTTGGGTAGAGGTGACGGACTCGGGCCATGACACTTCCCACCTTCTGTATATGGGCCCTGCTATCCGGGTGGCTGACAGGAGGTCAGGGCTCAGGCTGTGTCAGACAGAACAATAGTGCACATGGCGGCCTCTGATATTGGGGAGCTCTCGATTTCCATACATGTGGATTCTCATGTGCGGTATCTTGGCAGGCCCACAGCACACTTCTTTGTGGTGGGCAGGAAGAATGCTGCTTTTTGGATCCAGAATTCCTAACCGTTAGGGCTTGTGGGCCAGGAGTGTGAGGACGGAAGTCAAAAAACACAGCTATGGTTAAGTTCAGTTCCAAGCTCATGGCACTTCCAAAGGGCAGCGGCTGATTTGAGATCTCCAGCCCCTGAGTATTGGAAAGGGTCAGATGTTCGCTCAAGCTGGAGTTGGTGTCCATGATGGCCGACTAGTGGAGGGGTGGCCCAATGAGGCCATGGAGGTTATCCCATTCCAGGGATTGTGAGCTGCTCCAAACAGCAAGGTATCCTTCTGTGGGACAGGGGGACTCCGTTTTGATGGCTCCAGTGTCCCCCTTATGGAACTATTGGATAGCAGAACTCTATGCATGGTTGCCTGGAAAGCCCACCTCACGTTACCTTTGCAGCCGAGGAACGTGGCAGGTTCTATCTGGTGGCTCAGGGGCGAAGCCACAAGGGGGCTGGGTTGACATGAACTCTCGTGTGGATGGGTCACAATGCTGGTTTGTGTCCAGGGAGACCATAGAATGTGGTGGTGGCTCAGGGGTCATGCAGGATTCTCCTACCCTGAGGGTTGTGAACAGCTCCCTAGAACAAGTTTTCCTTCTGGGGACAGGAGGTGGTTCTGTTGTGTGGATCAGGGACCAATGTTGGACCAATAGTTGTTACTGGAGAATAGGTCTCTGGGGACAGATGCCTGAAAATCTAAGCGAGGGTTCTGAGGAGGTCCTCAGGGCATGTCAGGTTCAATCTTCTGAGTCAGACCATTGACCTGGGTGTTTGTCTGGAGGCAGGTTCTCAGGGTGTGTCAGATTGTGCATGTGGGGCCAGAGGGTTGTATGATATTGGGGTGGACTCTGAGGCATTAAAGTTTTCTCATAATCTGGAGGACTTGGGCCAATGTGACAGGCAGAGTTTCCTTCGGGAGGGCAGGCACAGTCCTGCAGTATTTCTCCAGAGGCCCCATCCTGGAGGGCATGTGGGCCAGGGCTTTGGGGAAAGAAGTCTGCAAACAAAAACTCGGGTTAGGCTGAGAGGAGAGGTGATCGCAGGCTCAATCTGCAGACCTTGAGGACAGCATCTTGGGATCTGAAATGAGGGCCACTGGGAGGCGGTAGTGCAGGCTTTTTTTTGTCTGGATTGTGTGTCCAGGATGGCCACAGAATGCAGTGGTGTCCTCATGAGGCCATGGGATATTCTTCCTCTCTGGGCACTCTGCCCAGCTCCCAAGAGTTGGGTGTCTTTCCAGGGGAAGGGAAGAGTGCTGTTTCCATCTCAGGGGTGCCAACAAAACAGGGATTCCAGAGATGGCCTTTGCTTCCGGGCACCTGGAAAACCCCACCAAGGAGTAGGATTTGGGCCTAGGTGCGTGGCAGGCCCGGTATGCGGGTTCCTGGTTCAGCTATTGTGGGACTAGTTTGAAAGCAGACTCAAGCTAAGAGTCACAATGCCTGTTTGTGGTGAGGGCAGCCTTCATGACTGGGCGTGGTCTCATGGGCCATGCAGCGGACTCCACCCTGAGGCTTGCACACCCACCCCAACAGCAAGGTTTTTAGCCCTGGGGAAGAAGGAGTAGTCTTTTCTGCTTCAGGATCCCACATAGGCAGGGATTTGGGCTAAGGTCTGGGGACAGATGCCTGAATATCCAGGTTGGGTAGAGATGACGACTCGGCCCATGGCAGGTCCCACCATCTGGATATGGGGCCCACTCTCCGGGTGGCTGACAGGGGGTCGGGGCTCAGGCTGGTTCAGACAGACCATTAGTGCACAGGGAGGCCTCTGATATTGGGGATACCTCGAGGGCCGTGCATGTGGATCCTCATGTGTGGTTTCTGGGCAGACCCATAGTGCACTTCTTCTTTGCAGTGGGCAGGCCGAATGCTGTGTTGTGGCTCCAGATTTCCCAATACTTAGGGATTGCGGGCCAGGAGTGTGAGAACGGAAGTCTAAAAACACAAGGTAGGGTCAGGTTTCAGGGCAAGGGCACAGCCGGCCCACTCTGTAGAGGCTGAATTGAGATCTCCTGCATCTAAAGTCAGGGCAAGTATCAGACATAGGCTCAGGCTGGAGTTGGTGTCCATGATGGCCCCTTCCAGAAGGGGAACATCATGAGGCCATGGAGGTTTTCCCACGCTGGGGGTTGTGAGCTGCTCCAAAATGCAAGATTTACTTCTGCGGGAGCGTCGAGTCATGTTGGAAGGCACCTGGATGCCCCATATGCAAAGACTCGAGAGCAGGGATCTAACTATGGATGCCTGAACCGCCCACCTCACATTCCTATTGGCGACTAGCATCAAGGCAGGTTCGATCTGCAGGCTCTGGAGTGAGTTACCCAGCAGGCTGAGTAGATATGGACCCTCATGAGGATGGGTCATAATGTGGGTTGTGTCCCTGGAGACCTTGGAATGCGGCAGTGGCTCAGGGGCCCAGCATGATTCTCCAATCCAGAGGGTTTGACACAGCTCCAAAGAGCAAGCTTCCCTTGTGGAGAGGACATGTATTCTGTTTGGTACCTCAAGAAAGCCCCATAAGCTGGCATTTCTCCCATCCAAGTACTAACCAGGCCCGACCCTGCTTAGCTTCCGAGATCAGACAAGATCGGGCACGTTCAGGGTGGTATGGCCGTAGACAAGCTGGCATTTCTAAGCAGACCTCTGAGGAGGGACACCTGGAACCCAAAGCTAGGGTTCAGATTTGGGCCTAGGGGCCTGTCCGTTTCAATCTCTGTCTCTGGGGATATCTGTTGGCATGTCTGAGTTGAGGTAGTTGCTCAGCTTGTCAGAATCCCCCTGTTTGTACAGGGCGGCCTGCACCTATTGGGATGGCTTCAGGGCCTTGGAAGTCTCTCCTAATCTGTAGGGTTGTAGCCAATGGAATGGGCACAGTTTCCTTGGAGAGGGCTGGCACAGTCCTGCGGTGTGGCTCAAGAGTCCCCAACCTAGAGGGTGTTTGGGCCATGACCTTGGGGAGAGAATTCGGAAAAAACAATCTCGGCTTCAGTTTGGGGCGCATGGTATGGTAGGACTGATCTCCAGACTGTGAGGCGAGCTCCTCGGGATAGGAAGAAAGGCAGAGTGTGAGATGGTTGCTCAGGCTTTTGTCTCTGGATTTTGTGTCAAGGATGTCCGTGGAATGTAGCGGTGGCCTCATGGGCCATGGACGAGCCTCCCTCTCTGGGTGTTGGCCCAGCTCCCAGGAGTTTGGGGTCATTGTGTATGAAAGGAGAAGTTCTGTTTTCTACCTCAGGTGTCCCTCCAAAATAGGGATTCCAGAGCAGTGCCCTGGGTACGGGCGACTGGAAAACCCGACCTCTAGTTAGAATTTGGGACCCTAGGGCATGGCAAGCCCCATATGCATGCTCTTGCTGCAGCCACTGAGAGGACTTAACTGAATACGGGACTCATGAAGAGGGTCACAATGGGTGTTTGTGCCCAAGGTGGCCCTCGAGCATTAGCGTGGCCTCATTGGTCTTGCAGGATTCTCCTACAATGAAGGTTTGACACCATGCCCACAGCAAGGTTTTCTGCCATGGGGAAGGAGGTGTTCTGATTTGTGAATCAGTTTCTCCCCCATGCAGGGATTTGAGATAAGGTCTAGGTTCAGATGCCTGAAAACCCAGATTGGGAGATGATGAAGGTCTAAGGCCATGGAGGGTCCGATGTGCTGGGTGTGAGGCCATCTGTCTGGGTGTCTGTTGGGAGGACTGGCCTCAGGATTTGGCAGCCAGAGCTTTAGTGTCCAGGGCATCCTAAGAAATTGGGGTGTGGTCGAGGTCCATGCAGGTTGATCATCCTTTGGGGTTTCTGGGCAGCTCCATAGGGCAACATTTTTCTACTGGTGGGCAGGCAGAGTGTTGCGTTGTGGCTGCAGAATTCCCAGTCTGGAGGGCTTGGGGGCCAGGAGTGTGAAGACAGAAAAATGAAAACACAGGGAGGGGTCAGGTTTCGGGCAGAGGGCACAGCCGGCCCATGCTGTAGAGGCTGAATCGAGATCTCCTGCATCTGAAGTCAGGGCGAGTATCAGATGATGGCTCAGGCTGGAGTTGGTGTCCATGATGGCCCCTTCATGAAGGGGGCCCTCATGAGGCCATGGTGGTTTTCCCACGCTGGGGGTTATGAGCTGTTCCAAAACGCAAGATTTCCTTTTGTGGGAGGGTAGAGTCCTGTTGGATGGCTCCAGAATGCCCCATCTGCAAAGACTCAAGAGCAGGGTTCTAAGTATTGATGCCAGCACACCCCACCTCGCAATCCCATTGGCTCCTATCGTCAAGGCAGGTTCGAACTGCAGGCTCTGGGGTGAATTACCCAGGGGACTCAGTTGGAATGGACTCTCATGAGGATGGGTCATAATGTGTGTTGTGTCCATGGAGACCTTCGAATTCGGCAGTGGCTCAGGGGCCCAGCAAGATTCTCCTACTCGGAGGGTTTGACACAGCTCCAAAGAGCAATCTTCCCTTGTGGAGACAAGAGGTCTTCTGGTGCCTCAGGAAAGCCCCACATACTAGTATTCAAAACCAGGCCTCGGAGGAGAGATGCCTGGAAACCAAAACTAGGGTTCAGATTAGGGCCTAGGGGCCTGTCCGGGTCAAACTTCTGTCTCTGAGGACATGTGTCTGCCTGTCTGATTGGAGGGAGTTGCTCAGCTTGTGTCAGAATGCCCCTGTTTGTCCAGGGAGGCCTGCACTATTGGGATGGCCTCGAGGGCCTTGAAGGTTTCTCCTAATCTGTAGGGTTGTGGCCAATGGAATGGGTACAGTTTCCTTGGAGAGGGCAAGCACAGTCCTTCAGTGTGGTCCAGAAACTGCAGCCTAGAGGGTGTGTGGGACAGAGCTTTGGGGACAGAAGTCTGAAAACAAAAACTCGGCTTAGGTTTTGTTCCGAGGGTATATCAGGCCCGATATCCTGATCTTGAGGGGAGCTCCTCAGGATAGGAAAGAAGGGCGAGTGTGAGACGGTTGCTCGGGCTTTTGTCTCTGGATTTGGTGTCAAGGATGTCCAGGAATGTAGTGGTGGCCTCATGGGCCATGGATGAGCCTCCCTCTCTGGGGGTTGGCCCAGCTCCAAGGAGTTTGGGGCCAGGCCATTCTATCGGAAGGGAGGAGTCCTGTTTTCTGGTTCAGGTGTCCCTTCAGAAGAGGGAATCCAGAGAAGAGCCGTGGGTACCGGTGACTGGAATCGTGAAATCTGGGTAGGATTCAGGGCTAGGGGCATGGCAAGCCCCATATGCGTGCTATTGGTCCAACCACTGAGAGGCCTTACTTGAACACGGGCTCATGCTGAGGATCCCAAGGCGTGTTTGTGCCCACAGCGGCCATCAAGCATGGGCGTGGCCTCATGGGAAATGCAATACTCTCCTAACCAAAAGGTTCGACACCATGCCAACAGCAAGGTTTCCTGCCATGGAGCAGGAGGAGATCTGATTTGTGCATCCCATTCCCCCATGTGCATGGATTGGGTATAAGGTCTAGGTTCAGATGCCTGAAAACCGAGGTTGGCACGAGATGAGGGTCTAAGGCCATGGCAGGTCCAATGACCTTGGTGTGCGGCCAGCTGTCTGGGTGTGTGTCGGGGGGTCTGGGCTGAGGCTGTGTCAGACAGAGCATTAGTGCCCTTAGAATCCTATGAAATTGGGGTGTGGCGAGGGCCGTGCAGGTTGATCATCATTTGGGGTTTCTGGGCAGCCCCATAGGGCAACGTTTTTCTTCGGGTGGGCAGGCAGAGTGCCGCGTTGTGGCTCTGGAATTCCCAATCTGGAGGGCTTGTGGGCCAGGAGTGTGAGGATGGATTTCAGAAAACACATGCTGGGGTTAGTTTTTGGGAGGAGAATGCAGCATGCCCACTGTGGAAGGGAGAATCAAGATCTCATGCATCTGAAGTAAGGGCGATTATCAGACATTTGCACGTGTTGGACTTTGTGTCCAAAATGGCCCCTTCATGAAGCGGGGAGCCTCATGGAGGTTTTCCTACGGTGGGGGTTGTGAGCTGCTCCAAACCCCAAGGTTTCCTTCTGCGGGACAGTCGCGTCCTGTTGGATGGCTCCAGGCACAAACTTGGCTTAGGTTTTATTCCCAGGGTATGGCAGGCCCGATCTCCAGACCATGAGGGGAGCTCCTCGGGATAGGAAAGAAGGGTGAGTGTGAGACAGTTGCTCATGCTATTGTCTCTAGATTTTGTGTCAAGGATGGCCTTGTAATGGAGGGGTGACCTCATGGGCCATGGTTGAGTCTCCCTCTCTGCTGATTTGGCCTGGCTCTCAAGAGTTTGGGGCCATTCTGTGGGTAGGGAGGAGTCCTGTTTTCTGCATCAGGTGTCCCTCCAAAAGAGGGATTCCAGAGCAGAGCCATGGGTATGGGCGAATGGAAAACCGGACCACTGGTTAGGATTGGGGGACTAGGGGCATGGCAAGCCCCATATGCGGGCTCTTGGTCCAGCCACTGAGAGGCCTTAATTGAACACAGGGCTCATGCTCAGGGTCCCAAGTCGTGTTTGTGCCCAGGGCTGCCCTTAAGCATATGCCTGGAGCAATACTCTCCTATCCTGAAGGTTTGACCATGCCAACATCAGTGTTTCCATCCACGGGACAGGAGGAGTTCTGATTTGTGCATCAGGTTCCCCCTTTTCAGGGATTGGAGATAAGGTCTAGGTTCAGATGCCTGAAAACCCAGGTTGGGAAGAGTTAATGGCCTAAGGCCATGGCAGGTCCTATGTGCTGGGTGTGCGGCCAGCTGTCTGGGTGTCTGTTGGGAAGTATGGGCTCAGGCTGTGTCAGACAGAGCATTAGTGCCCAGGGCATCCTTTGAAATTGGGGTGCAGTCGAGGGCCGTGCAGGTTGATCCTTATATGAGGTTTATGGGAAGCCCCATAGGGCAACGTTTTTCTTCTGGGGGGCAGGCAGAGGGCTGCAGTGTGGCTCCGGAATTCCCAATCTGGAGGGATTGTGGTCCAGGAGTGTAAGGACGGAAGGCTGAAAACACAAGCCGGGGTAAGGTGTCAGGCCGAGGGCACAACAGGCCTACCGTGCAGAGGCTGAATCGGATCTCCTGCATTTGAAGTCAGTGCGAGTATCAGACATTGGAAGGGCTGGAGTTTGTGTCCATGATGGCCCCCTCAGGAAGTGCAGGCTTCCTGGGGCCATGGAGGTTTTCCCACGCTGGTGGTTGTGAGCTGCTCTAAGCAACATGGTTTCCTTCTGCGAGACAGTCAAGTCCTGTTGGATTACTCCAGGATGCCCCATACTCAATGACTCGAGAGCAGGTTTCTAAAGGTGGATGCCTGGTCACCCCACCTCACATTCCCATGGGCTCCTAGTGAAAAGGCCATTTCGATCTGCTGGCTCTTGGCTGAGCTACCTAGGGGGCTGAGTTGAAATGGACACTCAGGAGGATGGGTCATAATGTGGATTTTGTCCATGGAGACCTTGGAATGTGGTGGTGGCTCGGTAGACCTTCAGGATTCTCCTACCCAAAGGGGTTGTCACAAATCCAAAGAGCAATCTTCACATGTGGAGACGAGAGGTGTTCTGTTTGTCCTCTCAGGAAAGCCCCATATGCTGCTTTTTGTAACCAGGCCTCAGAAGAGAGATGCCTGTAAACCAAAGCTAGGGTTCAGACTCGGGCCTAGAGTTCTGTCTGGTTCCAACTTCTTCCTCTGGGGACATGTGTCTGCATGTCTGATTGGAGGGAGTTGCTCAGCTTGTGTCAGAAAGCCCCTGTTTGTAGAGGGAGGCCGGCATTATTGGGATGGCCTCAGGGGCCTTGGAGGTTTCTCCTCATCTGTAGGTTTATGGCCATGGAATGGACAGAGTTTCCTTGTAGAGGGAAGGCACAGTCCTGTGGTGTGGCTCCAGAGGCCCCAAACTGGAGGGTGTGTGGGCCAGAGCTTTGAGGCCAGAAGACTAAAACCACAAACTTGGCTTAGGTTTTTTTCGAGGGTATGGCAGGCCCGATCTCCAGAACGTGAGGGGAGATCCTCGGGATAGGAAAGAAGGTCGATTGTGAGACGGTTGCTCATGCTTTTGTCACTGGATTTGTGTCAAGGATGGTTGTGGAATGGAGGGGTGCCCTCAGGGGCCATGGAGGAGTCTCCCTCTCTGGGGATTTGGCCTGTCTCTCAGGAGATTGGGGCCATTCTGTGGGAAAGGAGGAGTCCTGTTTTCTGCCTCAGGAGTCCCTCCAAAAGAGGGAATCCAGAACAGAGGCCTGGGTACGGGCGACGAGAAAAACCTGACCTCTCATTAGGATTGGGGGCCTTGGGGCCTCTCAAGCCTGATATGCGGGCTCTTGCTCAAGGCACTGAGTGGCCTTAATTGAACACTGGTCTTATGCTGAGTGTCACAATGGGTGTTTGTGCCTACGGTGACCCTCAAGTATGGGCGTGGCCTCATGTGTCATGCAGGTCTCTCCTACCCTGAAGGTTAACACCATGCCAACAGCAAGGTTTCCTGCCATGGGGCAGGAGGAGTTCTGATTTGTGCACCAGGTTTCCCCCTGTGCAGGGATTGGAGGTAAGGTCTAAGTTCAGATGCCTGAAAACCCAGGTTTCGAAGGCATGATGGCCGAAGGCCATGGCGGGTCGGATGTGCTGGGTGTGTGGCCAGCTGTCTGGGTGTCTGTTGGGAGGTCCGGGGTGAGGCTATGTCTGACAGAGCTTTATTGCCCACGGCATCCTATGAAATTGTTGTATGGTCGAGGGCCGTACGGGTTGATTCTCATTTGGGGTTTCTGGCAGCCCCATACGGCAACGTTTTTCTTCCGGTGGTCAGGCAGAGTGCTTGATGTGGCTACAGAATTCCCAGTCTGGGAGGGTTGTGGGCCAGGAGCATGAGGACAGAAGTGTGAAAACAGAAGCTTGGGTTAGGTTTCAGGCAGAGGGCACAGGAGGCCTGATTCGAGATCTCCTGCATCTGATGTCAGGGGAAGTATCAGATGTTGGATCAGGCTGGAGTTTGTGTCCATGATGGCCACTTCAGGAAGTGGGGGCCTCATGAGGTCCATACAGGTTGGTCCTCATTTGGGGTTTCTGGGCAGCCCCATAGGGCAACGTCTTTCATCTGGTGGGCAGACAGAGTGCTGCTGTGTGGCTCTGGAATTCCAATCTGGAGGGCTTGTGGGCCAGGAGTGTGAGGACAGAAGTCTGAAAACACAAGCTAAGAGTAGGTTGTGGGCCAAGGCCACAGTAGACCCTCCGTGCAGAGGCCGAATCGAGATCTCTGGCACCTGACGTCAGGGCGATTATCAGACGTTGGCTCACGTTGGAGTTTGTGTCCATGATGGCCCGTTCATGAGGAGGGGGGGCACCTCATGAGGCCATGGAGATTTTCCCACGATGGGGTTTGTGAGCTCCTCTAAACCACAAAGTTACCTTCTGCAGGACAGCTGAGTCCTGGTGGATGGCTCCAGGACGCCCCTTTCGGAAAGACTCGAGAGCAGCTATTCTAAGGATGGATGCCTGTATACCCCACCTCGCCTTCCCATTGGCTCCTAGCGACAAGGCCCGTTCAATCTGCTGGCTCTGGGGTGAGCTGCCAGGGGCGCTGTGTTGAAATGGACTCTCATTAGGGTGGGTCATAATGTGGGTTTGTGTCCATGGAGACCTTGTAATGTGGCATTGGCTCAGGGGCCTTTCAGGATTCTCCTACCCGGTGGGTTTGCCACAGCTACAAAGAACAAGCTTCCGGGGCGCCTGGGTGGCTCAGTGTGTTAAGCCGCTGCCTTCGGCTCAGGTCATGATCTCAGGATCCTGGGATCGAGTCCCCCATCGGGTTCTCTGCTCAGCAGGGAGCCTGTTTCCCTCTCTCTCTCTGCCTGCTTCTCTGTCTACTGTGATCTCTCTCTGTCAAATAAATAAATAAAACTCTTAAAAAAAAAAAAAAAAGAACAAGCTTCCCAGGTCGAGACGAGCAGTGTTTTGTTTGGTGCTTCAGGAAAGTCCCATATGGGGGTCTTCAAAACCAGGCCCCTGAGGAGCGACGCCGGGAAACCAAAGCTGAGGTTCAGATTATTGCCTAGAGGCCTGTACAGTTCAATATTCTGTGTCTGGGGACATCTGTCTGCGTGTCTGAGTGGAGGGAGTTGCTGAGCTTCTCTCAGAATGCCCCTGTGTGTCCAGGGAGGCCTGCACTATTGGGATGGCTTCGGGGGCCTTGGAGGTTTCTCGTAATCTATAGGTTGTGGCCAATGGAATGGGCACAGTTTCCTTGGAGAGGGCAGGCACAGTCCTTCTGTGGGAAGGGGCAGAGACCCCAGCCTAGAGGGTGTTTGGGCCAGGGCTTTGGATACAGAAGTCTGAAAACGCAAACTTGGCTTAGGTTTGGGACCGAGGATATGGCAGGCCGGATCGCCAGACCCTGAGGGGAGATCCTCGGGGTAGAAAGAAGGGCGAGTGTGAGACGGTTGCTCAGGCTTTGTCTCTGGATTTTGTGTCAAGGATGGCCCTGGAATGTAGGGGTGCCCTCATGGGCCATGTACGAGTCTTCTTCTCTGGGGATTTGGCTCAGCTCCCAAGAGTTTGGGGTCATTCTGTGGGAAGGTAGGAGTCCTGTTTTCTGCCTCAGGTATCCCCCCAAATGACGGATTCCAGAGCAGAGCCCTGGGTACGGGCGACCTGAAAACCTGAATGCTGGTTTGGATTGGGGGCTTAGGGGCATGGCGAGCCCCATAGGCGGGCTCTTGGTGCTGCCACTGAAAGGCCTTACCTGAACGCGGGGCACGCGAAGAGGGTCACAATGCGTGTTTGTGCCCAAGGCTGCCCTCAAGCATGGGCATGGCCTCATGGGAAGTGCAGGTTTCTCCTACCCTGAAGGTTTGACACCATGCCCACAGAAAGGTTTCCTCCCATGAGGAAGGGGGTGATCTGGTTTGTGCATAAGGTACCCTCCATTCAGTGATTGGAGATAATGTCTAGGGTCAGATGCCTGAAAACCCTGGCTGGAAGAGATGACAGGCCCACTCTGCAGAGGCTGAATCGAGTCTCCAGCACCTGACATCAGGGAGATTATCAGACTCCCACTGGAGTTTGTGTCCATGACGGCCCCTTCATGAAGGGGAAGGGCCTCATGACACCATGGAGGATGTCCCACGCTGGGGGTTTTGAGCTGCTCCTAACCACAAGGTTTCCTTATGCGGGACAGCCGAGTCCTAGTGGATGGCTCCAGGACGACCCTTATAGAAGGACTCGAGGGCAGCAATTCTAGGTTGGATGCCTGGAAATCTACATCAAATTCCCATTGGCACCTAGTTAAAAGTTCTGGTCGGTCCGCTGTCTCTCAGTTGAGCTGCCCAGGGGGCTGAGTTGAAATGGACTCTCATGAGGGTAGGTAAAAATGTGGGTTTCTGCCCATGGAGACCTTGGAATGTGGCAGTAGCTCAGGGGCCCTTCAGGATTCTCATACTTGGAGGATTTGCCGCAGCTACAAAGAGCAAGCTTCCCCTGTGGAGACAAGAAGTGTTCCATATGGTGCCTCAGGAAAGCCACATATGCGGGTCTTCAAAACCAGGCCC
Source organism: Mellivora capensis (assembly GCA_004024625.1). Lineage (NCBI taxonomy): Eukaryota > Metazoa > Chordata > Mammalia > Carnivora > Mustelidae > Mellivora > Mellivora capensis. The sequence goes on from PISX010021862.1 coordinate 12,283, forward strand.
CTGAGGAGAGACGCAGGGAAAACAAAGCTGAGATTCTGATTATTGCCTAGGGGCCTGTACCATTCAATCTTCTGTCTCTGGGGACATCTGTCTGCATGTCTGATTGGAGGGAGTTGCTCAGCTTGTGTCAGAAAGCCACTGTGTGTACAGGGAGGCTTGCACTGTTGGGATGGCCTCGGGGGCCTTGGAGGTTTCTCCTAATCTGTAGGGTTGTTCCCAATGGAATGGGTACAGTATCCTTGGGGAGGGCAGGCACTGTATTGCATTTTGGCTACAGAGGCCCCAGAGTAGAGGGTGTGCGGGCCATGGCTTGGGGACAGAAATCTGAAAACACAACTTCGGCTTAGGTTTTGTTCCGAGGGTATGGCAGGCTCAATCTTCAGACTGTGAGGGGAGCACCTCGTGATATGAAAGAAAGGCGTGTGTGAAATGGTTGCTCAGGCTTTTGTCTCTGGTTTTGTGTCAAGGATGGCCGTGGATTGTAGGGGTGCCCGCCTGGGCAATGGATGAGTCTCCCTCTCAGGGATTGGGCCCGGATCTCAAGAGTTTGAGTCCATTCTGTGGGAAGGGAGGATTCCTGTTTTCTGCCTCAGAATCCCCTCCAAAAGAAGGATTCCAGAGTAGAGCCCTGGGTAGGGGTGACTGGAAAACCTGACCACTGGTTAGGATTGGGTCCTCAGGGCAAGGCAAGCCCCATATACGGGCTCCTGGTCCAGCCACAGAGAGGCCTTACTTGAACACGGGGTTCACGCTGAGGGTCACAATGCATGTTTGTGCCCAGGGCGGCCCTCAAGCATGGGCGTGGCCTCATGGGACATTCAGGTCTCTCCTACCCTGAAGGTTTGACACCATGCCAACATCAAGGATTCCTGCCATGGGGCAGGAGGAGTTCTGATTTGTGCATCAGGTTCCCCCCTGTGCAGGGATTGGAGATAAGTTATAGGATCAGGTTGGGAAGAGATGACAACCTAAAACCACGGTGGGTCGGATGTGCTTGGTGTGCGGCCAACTGTCTGGGTGTCTGTCAGGAGGTATGGGCTGAGGCTTTGCCAGTCAGAGCATTAGTGCCCAGGGCATCCTTTGAAATTGGGGTGCTGCTGACGGCAGCAGGTTGTTCCTTATTTAGGGTTTTGGGGAAGAACCATAAGGCAATGTTTTTCTTCTGGTGGTCAGGCAGATTGCTGCGGTGTGGCTCTGGATTCCCAATCTGGAAGGCTTGTGGGCCAGGAATGTGAGGATGGAAGTCTGAAAACACAAGCTGGGGATAGGTTTCAGGCCGAGGGCCCAGCCGGCCTACAGTGCAGTGGCTAAATTGTGATCTGCTGCATCTGAAGTCAGGGCAAGAATCAGACATTGGCACAGGCTGGAGATTGTGTCCATAACGGCCCCTTCAGGAAGTGGGGGCCTCATGAGGCCATGGAGGTATTCCCACACTGGAGGTTGTGAGCTGCTCCAAATGGCAAGGTTGGATTCGGCGGGACAGTCAAGTCCTGTTGGATGGCTCCAGAACGCCCCATAAGGAAAGACTCGAGAGAAGGGTTCTGAGGGTGAATTCCTGGACATCGCATCTTGCATTCCCATTGCCTACTTGCAACAAGGCCGGCTCTTGGTCTAGCTAGATCTTGGGTTAGCTACCCAGGCAGTGAGTTGAAATGGACTCTCATGAGAATGGGTCATAATGTGGGTTTGTTTCCATGGAGACCTTGGAAAGTGGCGCTGGCACAGGGGCCCTTCAGGATTCTCCTACCCGGAGGTATTGACACAGCTCCAAAATGCTAGCTTCCGATGTGGAGATGAGAGGTGTTCTGTTTGGTGCCTCAGGAAAGCCCCATATGCAGGTATTCAAAACCAGGCCTCAGAGGACACAAGCCTGGAAACCAAAGCTAGGTCTCTGATTCGGGCCTAGGGGCCCATCCAGTTCAGTCTTCGTTCTCGGGGGCCATTTGTCCTCGTGTCTGATTGGAGGGAGTTGCTCAGCTTGTGTCAGAATGCCCATGTTTGTACAGGGAGACTTGCACTATTGGGATGGCCTCGGGAGCCTTGGAGTTTTCTCATAATATAGCGGGTTGTGGCCAATGGAATGGGCAGTTTCCATGGAGAGGGCAGGCGCAGTACTGCAGTGTAACTCCAGAAGTTCCAGCCTAGAGTGTGTGTGGGCCAGGGTTTTGGGGACAGAAATCTGAAAACACAAACTTGCCCTAGGGTTTGTTCCAACTGTTTATCAGTCTCAATCTCCAGACCGTGAGGGGAGCATCTCAGGATATGAAGGAAGGGCGTGTGTGAGATGGTTGCTCAGGCTTTTGTCTCTGGATTTTGTGTCAAGGATGGCTGTGGAATGCAGGGGTGGCCGCATTGGCCACGGATGAGTCTCCCTCTCTGGGGATTTGGCCCAGCTCTCAAGAGTTTGGGGCCACACTGTGGGAAGGGAGGAGTCCTGTTTTCTGCCTCAGGTGTCCCTAAAAAAGATGGATTCCAGAGTAGAGCCCTGGTTAGGGGTGACTGGAAAACCAGACCTCTGGTTAGGATATGGGCCTTGGGGCATGGCAAGCCCCATATGCGGGCTCTTGGTCCAGCCACTGAGAGGCCTTACTTGAACACGGGGCTCACGCTGAGGGTCACAATGTGTGTTTGTGCCCAAGGTGGCTCTCAAGCATGGATGTAGCCTAATGGGCCATGCAGGTCTCTCCTACCCTGAAGGTTTGACCCCATGCCAACAGCAAGGTTTCCTGCCATGGGGTAGGAAGAGTTCTGATTTGTGCATCAGGTTCTCCCCTGTGCAGGCATTGGAAATAAGGTCTAGGTTCTGATGCCTGAAAACCCAGGTTGGGAAGAGATGACAGCCTAAGGCCACGGCGCGTTGGATGTGCTTGGTTTGTGGCCAGCTATCTGGGAGTCTGTTGGGAGGTCTGCACTGAGGCTGTGTCAGACAGAGCATTAGTGTTCAGTGCATCCTATGAAATTGGGGTGCGGTCGATGACTGTGCGGGTTATTCCTCATTTGCGATTTCTGTGCAGCCACATAGGCAACATTTCTCTTCTGGTGGGCAGGCTGATTGCTGCGGTGTGGCTCTGGAATTCCCAACCTGGAGGGCTTATGGGCCAGGAGTGTGAGGATGGAAGTCTGAAAACACAAGCTTGGGATTGGTTTCGAGCCAAGGGCACAGCAGGCCTACAGTGCAGAGGCTTAGATAGGATCTGCTGCATCTGAAGTCAGGGCGAGAATTAGACATTGGCTCAGGCTGGAGATTGAGTCCATAATGGCCCCTTCAGGATGGGGGTCCTCATGAGGCCATGGAGGTTTCCCATGCTGGGGGTTGTGATCTGCTCCAAACCACAAGGTTTCCTTCTGCGGGACAGTCCAGTCCTGTTGGATGGCTCCATCACGCCCCATATGGGAAGACTGGAGAGAAGTGTTCTAAGAGTGGATTCCTGGACACCCTACCTTGCATTCCCATTCGCTCAGTACAGAACGCAGTACTGAGGTGTGGCTCCAGAGGCCCCAGCGTAGAGTTTGTTTGGGCCTGGTTTTTGGGGAGAGAATTCTGAAAACACAAACTGGGGTTAGGTTTTGTTCCAAGGGTATTGCAGGATCGATCTCCAGACCATGAGGGGAGCACCTCTGGATATGATAGAAGGGCACGTGTAAGATGATTGCTCAGGCTTTTGTCTCTGGATTTTGTGTCAAGGATGGCCGTGGAATGCAGGGGTGGCCACAAAGGCCATGGATGAGTCTCCCTCTCTGCGGATTTGTCCTGGCTCTCAAGAGTCTTGGGCTCTTCTGTGGGAAGGTAGGAGTCCTATTTTCTGCCTCAGGTGTCCCTCCAAAATACCGATTCCAGTTTAGACCCCTGGGTCGGGGCAAGTGGAAAACCTGATCTCTGGGGTAGCATTCGGGCATGGCAAGCCCCATATGCATGCTCTTGGTCCAGCCACTGAGAGGCCTTACTTGAACACGGGGCTCATGCTGAGTGTCACAATGCGTGTTTGAGCCCAAGGTGGCCCTCAAGCCGGGGCGTGGCATCATGGGACATGCAGGTCTCTCCTATCCTGAAGGTTTGACACCATGCCAACAGCAGGGTTTCCTGCCATGGGGCAGGAGGAGTTCTGACTTTTGCATATGGTTGCCCCCTGTGCAGGGATTGGAGATAAGGTCTATGTTAAGATGCCTGAAAACCCAGGTTGGGAAGAGATGATGGCCTAAGGCCATGGCGGGTCGGATGTGCTTGGTGTGCGGCCAGCTGTCTGGGGTCTGTCAAGAGGTCTGGGTTGAGGCTGTGTCAGACAGAGCTTTAGTGCCCAAGGCATCCTATGAAATTAGGGTGCTGTCGACGGCCGTGCAGGTTGTTCCTCATTTGGGTTTTCTAGGCAGCCCCATAGGACAAAGTTTTTCTTCTGGTGGGCAGGCAGAGTGCTGCAGTGTGGCTCCAGAATTCCCAATCTGGAGGGCTTGTGGGCTAGGAGAGTGAGGATTGAGTCTGAGAACACAAGCTGGGGATATGTTTAGGGCCGAGGGCTCAGCAGGCCTACCGCGCCTAGGCTGAATTGAGATCTGCTGCATCTGAAGTCTTGGCGAGAATCAGACGTTGGCTCAGGTGGAAGATTCTGTCCATGATGGCCCCTTCATGATGTGGGTTCCTCATGAGGCCATGGAGGTTTTCCTACGCTGGAGGTTGTGTGCTGCTCCAAACCGCAAGGTTTCCTTCTGCAGGACAGTCGATTCCTTTTGGATGGCTCCAGGATGCCCCATACAGGAAGACTCGAGAGAAGTGTTCTAAGGATGGATTCCTGGACACCCTACCTTGCATTCCCATTGGCTCCTAGTGACAAGGCCCGTTCCATCTGCTAGCTCTTGGGTGAGCTACCCAGGAGGCTGAGTTGAAATGGACTCTCATGAGGATGCGTCAAAATGTAGGGTTCTGTCCAAGGAGACCTTGTAATGTGGCAGTGGCTCAGGGTCCTTTCAGTATCCTCCTATCCGGAGGGATTGACACAGCTCCAAAAAGCAAGCTTCCCATGTGGATAAGAGAGGTGTTCTGTTTGGTGCCTCAGGAAAGCCCCATATGCTGGTATTTGAAACCAAGCCTCAGAGCAGACACCTCGAAACCAAAGCTAGGGTTCCGATTCGGGCCTAGTTGCCTGTCCAGTTCAATCTTCTTCCTCTGGGGACATTTGTCTGTGTGTCTGATTGGAGGGAGTTGCTCAGCTTGTGTCAGAAAGCCCCTGTTTGGACAGGGAGCCTTGCTCTGTTGAGATGGCCTCGGGGGCCTTGGAGGTTTCTCCTAATCTGTAGGATTATGGCTAATGGAATGGGCACAGTTTCCTTAGAGAGGGCAGGGGCAGTACTGAGGTGTGGCTCCAGAGGCCCCAGCCTAGAGTGTGTGGGGGCCTGCTTTTTGGGTAGAGAAGTCTGAAAACACAAACTGAGGTTAGGTTTTGTACGGAGGGTTTGGCAAGCTCGATCTCCAGAATGTGTTGGGAGCACCTAGGGATATGAAAGAAGGGTGCATGTGATACGGTTGCTCAGGCTTTTGTCTCTGGATTTTGGGTCAAGAATGGCCGTGGAATGCAGGGATGGACGCATAGCCATGGATGAGTCTCCCTCTCTGGGGATTTGGCCCTGCTCTCAAGAGTTTGGAGCCACTCTGTGGGAAGGGAGGAGTCCTCTTTTTGCCTCAGGTGTCCCTCCAAAGGACGGATTCCAGAGCAGAGCCCTGGATATGGACGACTGGAAAACATGAACAATGGTTAGGATTTGGACCTCGGGGCATGGCAAGCCCCATATGCGGACTCATGGTCCAGCCACTGAGAGGTCTTACTTGAACACGGGGCTCACACTGAGGGTCACAATGCTTGTTTGTGTCCAGCGCGGCCCTCAAGCAGGAGCGTGGCCTCATGGGCAATACAGGTCTCTCCTACCCTAAAGGTTTGACACCATGCCAAGAGCAAAGTCTCCTGCCATGGGGTAGGAGGAGTTCTGATTTGTGCATCAGGTTCCCCCCTGTGCAGGGATTGGAGATAAGGTCTACGTTCAGATGCCTGAATACCCAGGTTGGGAAGAGATGACGACCTAAAACCACAGTGGATCGGATGTGCTTGGTGTTTGGTCAGTTGACTGGGTGTCTGTCAGGAGGTCTGGCTGAGGCTTTGTCAGACAGAGCATTATTGCCCATGGAATCCTATGTAAAGGCAGTGCTGTTGAACGGCAGTGGTTGTTCCTCATTTAGGGTTTCGGGGCAGCACCATAAGGCAATGTTTTTCTACTGGTGGCGAGGTAGAGTGCTGTGGTTTGGTTCCGGAATTCCCAATCTGGAAGGCTTGTGGGCCAGGAGTGTGAGGATGAAAGTCTGAAAACATAAGCTGGTGATAAATTTCGGGCTGAGGGCCCAGCCAGCCTACAGTGCAGTGGCTAAATTGTGATCTGCTGCATCTGAAGTCAGGGCAAGAATCAGACATTGGCACGGGCTGGAGATTGTGTCCATAATGGCCCCTTCAGGAAGTGGGGGCCTCATGAGGCCACGGAGGTATTCCCACACTGGAGGTTGTGAGCTGCTCCAAATGGCAATGTTGGATTCTGCGGGACAGACGAGTCCTGTTGGATGGCTCCAGGACGCCCCATATGGAAAGACTCGAGAGAAGAGTTCTAAGGATGAATTCCTGGACATCGCACCTTGCATTCCCATTGCCTACTTGCAACAGGGTAGTTCCATCTGCTAGCTCTTGGGTTAGCTACCCAGGCGGTGAGATGAAATGGACTCTCATGAGAATGGGTCATAATGTGGGTTTGTTTCCATGGAGACCTTGGAAAGTGGCGCTGGCTCAGGGGCCCGTCAGGATTCTCCTACCTGGAGGTTTTGACACAGCTCCAAAATGCTAGCTTCCGATGTGGAGATGAGAGGTGTTCTGTTTGGTGCCTCAGGAAAGCCCCATATGCAGGTATTCAAAACCAAGCCTCAGAGGACACAAGCCTGGAAACCAAAGCTAGGGTTCCGATTCGGGACTAGGGGCCGGTCCAGTTCAGTCTTCTTCCACTGGGGCATCTGTCGGCGTGTCTGACTGGAGGGAGTAGCTCAGCTTGTGTCAGAATGCCCCTGTTTGTACAGGGAGACTTGCACTATAGGGATGGCCTCGGGAGCCTTGGAGGTTTCTTATAATATATCAGGTTGTGGCCAATGGAATGGGCACAGTTTCCATGGAGAGGTCAAGTGCAGTACTGCGGTGTGGCTCCAGGTTTCCCAGCCTAGAGTGTGTGTGGGCCAGTGTTTTGGGGACAGAAATCTGAAAACACAAACTCGCTTTAGTGTTTGTTCCGACTGTTTTGAAGTCTCAATCTCCAGACCGTGAGGGGAGCATCTCAGGATATGAAGGAAGGGCGTGTGTTAGATGGTTGCTCAGGCTTTTGTCTCTGGATTTTGTATCAAGGATGGCCATGGAATGCAGGGGTGGCCGCATGAGCCATGGATGAGTCCCCCTCTCTGTTGATTTGGCCCAGCTCTCAAGAGTTTGGGGCCACTCTGTGGGAAGGGAGAAGTCCTGTTTTCTGCCTCAGGTGACCCTCGAAAAGACGGATTCTCTCATCTCCACATGGGGAGGTTGCTCTTTGGAGCTGTGTCAATGCCTCCCAGCAGGAGAATCCTGAAGGGCCCCTGAGCCACTGCCACATTCCAAGGTCTCCAAGGACACAAGTCCACATTATGACCCAACCTCATGAGAGGCCTTTTCAACTCAGCCCCCTGAGTAGCTCACCACAGAGCCAGCAGATCGCACCGACCTTGTCACTCAGAGCCAATGGGAATGTGAGGTGGGGTGTCCAGGCACCCAAACTTAGAACCCTGCTCTCGAGGCTTTCCATATGGGGCATCCTTGAGCCATAGAACAGGACTCGACTGTCACGCAGAAAGAAACCTTGCAGTTTGGAGCAGCTCACAACCCCCAGTGTGGGAAAACCTCCATGGCCTCTTGAGGCACCACTTCCTGAAGGGGTCATCATGGACACAAACTCCAGCATGAGCCAACATCTGAACCTCACCCTGACTTCAGATGCAGGAGATCTCGATTCAGCCTCTGCATGTTAGGCCCTCTGTGCCTTCAGCCCGAAACTTAAACCCAGCTTGTGTTTTCAGACTTCTGTCCTCACACTCCTGGCCCACAAGCCCTCCAGATTGTGAATTCTGAAGCCACACCAGAAAACCCTGCCTGACCACCAGAAGAAAAACTTTGCTTTACGGGGATGCCCAGAAACCCCAAATGAGGATCAACCTGCACTACCCTTGACCGCACCCCAATTTCATAGGAAGCCCTGGGCATGAAAGCTCTGTCTGACACAGCCTCAGCTCAGACCTCCTGACAGACACCCAGACAGCTGGCCGCACAACCAGCACATCTGACCCGCCAGGCCTTAGGCCGTCATATCTTCCCAACCTGGATTTTCAGGCATCTGAACCTCGACCTTATCTCCAATACCTGCACAGTTTGAAACCTGATGCACAAATCAGAACTCCTGCTGCCCCATGGCAGAAAACCTTGCTCATGGCATGGTGTCAAACCTTCAGTGTAGGAGAGAACTGCATGGCCCATGAGGCCACGCCCCTGCTTGAGGGCCTCCTTGGGCACAAACACGCATTGTGACCCTCAGCGTGAGCCTAGTGTTCACCTAAGGCCTCTCAGTCGCTGGAACACGAGCCCGCCTATGGGGCTTGCCATGCCCCGAGCTCCCCAATCCTAACCAGAGGTTAGGTCTTCCAGTCGCCCGTACCCAGGGCTCTGCTCTGGAATACGTCCTTTGGAGGACACCTGAGGCAGAATGCAGGACTCTTTCCTTCCCACAGAATGGCCCGAAACTCTTGAGAGCCGGGCCAAATCTCCAGAGAGGGAGACTCATCCATGGCCTATGTGGCCAGCCCTGCATTCCACGGCCATCCGTCACACAAAATCCAGAGGCAAAAGCCTTAGCAAACATCTTACAGACGCCTTTCTTTCAAATCCCGGGGAGGTCCCCTCATGATCTAGAGATCGAGCCTGCCATACATTCAGAACAAAACCTAAGGAGAGTTTTTGTTTTCAGACTTCTGTCCCCAAAACCCTGGCCCACACGTCCTCTAGGCTTGGGCCTCTGGAGCCACACCACAGGACTGTGCCTGCCCTCTCCAAGGAAACTGCGCCCATTCCATTGGCCACAACCCTACAGATTAGGAGAAACTTCCAAGTCCCCAGAGGCCATCCCAATAGTGAATGTCCTCCCTGTACAAACAGGGGCATTCTGACACAAGCTGAGTAACTCCCTCCAATCAGACATGCAGACAGATGTCCCCAGAGACAGATGATTGAACCGGAAATGCTCCTAGGCCCGATTCTGAACCCTAACTTGGTTTCCAGGCGACTCTCCTCTGAGGCTGCTTTTGAATACCAGCATGTGGGGCTTTCCTGAGGCACCAAACAGAAGACCTCTTGTCTCCACATGGGAAGCTTAGTCCTTGGAGCTGTGTCAATCCCTCCCGGTAAGAGAATATTGAAGGGCCTCTGAGCCACTGCCACATTCCAAGGTCTCCGTGGAAACAACCCACATTTTGACCCATCCTAATGAGAGTCCATTTGAACTCAGCCCCCTAGGTAGCTCACCCCAGAGCCGGCATATCACACCAGCCTTGTCGATAGGAGCCAATGGGAATGCGAGGTGGAGTGTCCAGGCATTCATCCTTAGAACCCTGATCTCCAATCTTTCTGTATGGTGTTTCCTGGAGCCATCCAACAGGACTCGACTGTCCCGCAGGAGGAAACCTTGCAGTTTAGAGCAGCTCACAACCCCCAGCGTGGGGAAACCTCCATGGCCTAATGAGGCTCCCACTTCCGGACGGCACCATCATGGACACAAACTCCAGCCTAAGCCAGGTCTGATCCTTGCCCTGACTTCAGATGCAGGAGATCTCGATTCAGCCTCTGCACAGTAGGCCTGCTGTGCCCTCGGCCCGATACCTATCCCCAGCTTGTGTTTTCAGACTTCCGTCCACACACTCCAGGCCCATAAGCCCCCCAGATTGGGAATTCCGGAGCCACACCGCAGCACTCTGCCTGACTACCAGAAGAAAAATGTTGCCCTACGGGGATGCCTTAAAACCCCAAATGAAGATCAACCCACACGGCCCTCTACAGGACCCCAATTTCATAGGATGCCCTGGGCATGAATGCTCTGTCTGACACAGCCTCAGCCCAGACCTCCCGACAGACACCCAGACAGATGGCTGCACACCCAGCACATCCGACCCGCCGTGGCTTAGGCTCTCATCTCTTCCCAACCTGGGTTTTCAGACATCTGAACCTTGACCTTATCTCCAAACCCTCGACAGGTGGGAACCTGATGCAAAAATCAGAACTAATCCTGCCACGTGGCAGGAATCCTTGCTGTTGGCATGGTGTCAAAACTATAGGGTAGGAGAGAACTGCATGGCCCATGAGGCCACGCCCATGCTTGAGGGCCTCCTTGGGCACAAACACACATTGTGACCCTGAGCGTGAGCCACTTGTTCACGTGAGGCCTCTCAGTGGCTGCACCAAGTGCCCACATATGGGGATTGCCATGCCCCGAGGCCCCCAATCCTAACAAGAGGTCAGGTCTTCCGGTCTCCTGTAGCCAGGGCTCCGCTCTGGAATTCGTCCTTTGGAGGGACACCTGAGGAAGAAGGCAGGACTCTAACCTTCCCACAGAATGGCCCCAAACTCTTGAGAGCCAGGCCAAATCCCCAGAAAATGAGACTCATCCATGGCCTATGTGGCCACCCCTGCATTCCACAGCCATCCTTGACACAACATCCAGAGACAAGAGCCTGAGAAATTGTCCCACACGCGCACTTCTTTCATATCCCGAGGAGGTGCATCATGGTCTGGAGATCGAGCCTGCCATACCCTGGGAACAAAACCTAAGTCGAGTTTGGGTTTTCATACTTCTGTCCCCAAAGCTCGGGCCCACACACTCTCTATACTTGGGCCTCTGGAGCCACACCACAGGACTGTGCCTGCCCTCTCCAAGGAAACTATGCTCATTCCATTGGCTACAACCCTACAGATTAGGAGAAACATCCAAGGCCCCCGAGGCCATCCCAATAGTGCAGGCCTCCCTGTACAAACGGGCATTCTGACACAAGCTGAGGAACTCCCTCCAATCAGACATGCAGACATATTTCCACAGAGACAGACGATTGAAGCAGACGGGCCCCTATGCCTGAAGCTGATCCCTAGCTTTTGTTTCTAGGTGTCTGTCCTCTGAGGCTTGGTTTCGAATACCAGCATGTGTGGCTTTCCTGAGTCACCAAACAGAACACAACTCGTCTCCACATGGGAAGCTTGCTCTTTGGAGCTATGTCAATCCCTCCCGTTAGGAGAATCCTGAAGGGCCCCTGAGCCACCGCCACATTCCAAGGTCCATGGATACAAGCCCACATTATGACCCATCCTCATGAGAGTCCATTTCAACTCAGCCCCCTGGGGAGTTCATCCCAGAGCCAGCAGATGGCACTGGCCTTTTCACTAGGAGCAAATGGGTATTCGAAGTGGGGTGTCCAGGCATCCATCCTTAGAACCGTGCTCTGGAGTCTTTCTGTATGGGGTGTCCTGGAGCCATCCAATAGGTCTCGACTGTCCCACAGAAGGAAATCTTGCGGTTTGGAACAGCTCATAACCTCCAGCGTGGGAAAACCTCCATGGCACTATGAGGCCCTCACATCCTAAAGGGGCCATCATGGACACAAACTTCAGCCTGAGCCAACGTCTGATCCTCGCCCTGACTTCAGATGCAGGAGATCTCGATTCAGCCTCTGCACTGTAGGCCTGCTGTGCCCTCGCCTGAAACCAAACCCCAGCTTGTGTTTTCAGACTTCCGTCCTCACACTCCTGGCCCACAAACCCTCCAGATTGGGAATTCCGGAGCCACACTGCAGCTCTCTGCCTGACCACCAGAAGAAAAATGTTGCCCTATGGGGATGCCCAGAAACCACAAATGAGAATCAATCTGCCCGGCCCTCGACTGTACCCCAATTTCATAGGATGCCCTGGGCACGAATGCTCTGTATGACACAGCGCCAGCCCAGACCTCCTGAAAGACACCCAGACAGCCTGCTTCACACCTAGCACTTCAGATCCACCATGGCCTTAGGCCGTAATCTCTTCGCAACCCGGGTTTTAAAGCATCTGAACCTAGATTTTATCTCCAATCCCTGCAAAGGTGGGAACCTGATGCACAAATGTGAACTCCTCCTGCCCCTGGCAAGAAACCTTGCTGTTGGCCTGGTGTCAAAACTTCAGGGTAGGAGAGACCTGCATATCCCAAGAGGCCACGCCCCTGTCATGTAAGGCCTCTCAGTGGCTGGGCCAAGAGCCTGCTTATGGGCTTGCCATGACCCGAGGACCCCAATCCTATTCAGACGTCAGATCTTCCGGTCACCCGTACCCAGGGCTCTGCTCTGGTATTCGTCTTTTAGAGACCCCTGAGCCAGAAAGCAGGACTCCTCCCTTCCGACACAATGGCCCCAAACTTTTGATCTGGGCGAAATCCCCAGAGAGGGAGACTCATCCATGGCTTATGTGGCCACCCCTGCATTCCACGGCCCTCCTTGACACAAAATCCAGAGACAAAAGCCTGAGCATCCGTCTCACACAGGCCCTTCATTAATATCCCCAGGAGCTCCCCTCACGGTCTGGAGATCGAGCCTGCCATACCCTCGGAACAAATCCAAGCCCATTTTGGGTTTTCATACTTCTGTCCACAAAGCCATGGCCCACACACCCGCTAGGCTTGGGCCTCTGGAGCCACACCGCAGGACTGAATGCACTATCCAAGGAAACTGTGCCCATTCCATGGGCCACAATCCTACAGATTAGGAGGCACCACCAAGGCCCCCGAGGCCATTCAAATAGTGCAGGCCTCCCTGGACAAACAGGGGCATTCTGACACAAGCTGGGCAATTCCCTCCGATCAGACAGGCGGAGAGTTGTCCCCAGAGACAGAAGATTGAACCGGACAGGACTCTAGGCCCAAATCTGATCCTTAGCTTTGGTTTCCAGGCGTCTCTCCTCTGAGGCCTGGTTTCGAATATCAGCATGTGTGGCTTTCCTGAGGCACCCAACAGAACACAACTCGTCTCCACCTGGGAATCTTGCTCTTTGGAGCTGTGTCAAGAGCTTGGGTTAGGAGAATCGTGAAGGGCCCCTGTACCACCTCCACATTCCAAGTTCTCCATGGACACAAAACCACATTATGACCCATCCTCATGAGAGCCGATTTCAACTCAGCACCTTGGCCAGCTCACCCCAGAGCCATCAGATCAAACCGGCCTTGCTGTTAGTAGGCAATGGGAATGCGAAGTGGCTTGTCCAGGCAACCATCTTTACAATCTCTGCTCTCGAGTCTTTCCATAAGTGGCATCCTGGAGCCATACACAAGGACTTGATTGTCCCGCAGAAGGAAACCTTGCACTTTGGGGCAGCTCACAACCCTGAGCGTGGGAATACCTCCGTGGAGTCATTAGGTGCCCTCCTTCATGGAAGGGTCCGTCATGGACCCAATCTCCAGCCTGAGCCAACTTCTGATAATCACCCTGACTTTAGGTGCAGGAGATCTCGATTCAGCCTCTGCATGTTGGGCCTGCCATGGCCTCGGCCCAAAACCTAACTCCTGCTTGTGATTTCAGACTTCCATCATCATGCTCCTGGACCACAAGCCCTCCGGAGTGGGAATTAGGGAGCCACACTGCCGCAGAACTCTGCCTGCCCACCAGAAGAAAACCGTTGCCCTACGGGGCTAGCCCAGGATCCCCAAACGAGGATCAACCTTTACGGCCCTAGACCACACCGCAATTTCATAGGATGCCCTGGGCACTTATGCTCTTAGAAGCCTGAGTCCAGACCTACCGACGGACACCCGGACAGCAGGCTGCATACCCAGCATTTGGACCCGCCAAGGACTTAGGCCGTCATCTCTTTCCAAACTGCATTTTAAGGCATCTGAACCTAGACCTTATCTCCAATCCCTAAACAGGGGGAACCTGATGC
>PISX010021863.1:0-32913 GCA_004024625.1 Mellivora capensis
AAATTAAAAAAAAAAGCGGCAAGAATTGCTAGCAAGCAAGGCCAGTGAATTATTAACCATTATTTTTTATCCTTTCATTTGTACTTTATCCAACAAAAGGTTTTGATATAATGAAACAGTACAAGATAAAAAAATAAGTGAAGGCTTTGGGTGTGGGGTTGCAAAAGGGAAAATGGGCACGAGCTTGGTCTTGACGTGTCCTGGTGAAGCTGAGTATGTCTTCTCAACCTGGCCGCACCCTGACTCTGATGACTGATTTCAGTTGCATGAACACAAGCTCTTCCTGCTCTGATTTAGCCTGTGACTTGGAATTTCTGGCAAGATCTCTATTCTAGTAGCATTGACTTGAAGACTTGGATCCTTCTCAATTTCTTGGGTACCTCCAGGGCCAGCTCTCTGGGTCTCTCACCAGGAAGCTGGAAGCCTTGGCTAATTAACGCATATGGGAAGTACTAGGATATTCTTCATTCTCACTCAGAACAGGGGCCTGAGTGTCTGTTGAATTAGACACTTATCACCTCTTCGATTATCTACCTCACACCATTAGAATTCATAGGAGACAATACTGACAACCTGTAAATAGCTCTGAGCCTCTCATTGAAAGGTTTTTAATTCTTCCTATTAGGCCTTCAATCTAATTTGATAATAGTAGTATCATTCATGTAGTCAATAACATTGAATGCAATCATCATGATTATCACTAATGATAGCTCAGGGCTGTACTAAAAGTCATTATGACTATTTCCTAGTGGATGTGCATCTGAGGAGTATAACTTAGCGTCACTACTCAGGGGACTGCAGCATATCAGCAGTCATATCATTAATAATTTGATGTATGTTTCAATTGTCAAGAAGAGTTCAGAATTAATGCTACGGACTTATTTAGTTCACTTTCAGGGTGCAGCCTAATGCTACTTTTCTGGTCATCGCACATCTCAGTTTCTAATCACAGACTATCTCATATGATTTGTAACAGAGAATGAGAGATTCATTTTGCTAATTCATACACTAGACTTCTAAATGGAATGTGGTAGCAAGGAAAGACTATTCTTTTACACCTCTAGATCTCACTGTGACACGCACAGTGTGGAAATAGAAATAATAAAATGTTTTGATCTAGGGGGGTTTTGGTTGTATTATTGTCAGATGTTCAATGGTTCATGTCCTGGTGAGTTCTAGAAAGTTCTGATATATATATTTTTCTATTTGCTTTTCATTTTTCTTACTAAGAATTACTTAATTTGTGTCTTATTGAAATTTTCCTTATCAGCAAATCAGTTCAGTCACTTTCAGCTAAAGTTTGCTTCTCTGCATGTGTATACAAGGGATTTAAAAAATTATTTGAGTTTCAGGTAGACATTATAATTTGACACTTGTGCATGTAACAAAGTGATCATCCTCCAAAGTGTCATTACTATCCATCACCCTACAAATTGACCTCCTTTACCCCCTTTGCCCACTCTCTCAGCACCTTTCCCTTCTGGTAATCACTGACCTGTTCTCTTTGTGAGTTTTTCTTTTGTTGGTATGTTTGTTTTTTAAAAATTCCACATCTAAGTAATATCGTACAGTATTTGTCCTTCTCCTTTTGACTTAATTCAATTCCCATAGCATAAAGCCCTCAAGGTCTGTGCATGTTGTTACACATGGCAAGATTTTTTTTTAATGGCTGAATAGTGTAGATACACCACATCTTCTAAAATTTTTTTTTTTTTTTTTTTAAGATTTTGTATTTATTTAATAGACAGAGATCACAAGTAGGCAGAGAGGCAGGCAGAGAGAGAGGGGGAAGCAGGCTCCCTGCTGAGCAGAGAGGCCGATGTGGGACTCGATCCCAGGACCCTGGGATCATGACCTGAGCCGAAGGCAGAGGCTTAACCCACTGAGCCACCCAGGTGCCCCTACACCACATCTTCTTTATCCATTCTTCCACTGATGGACATTCAGGTTGCTTGCCTATCTTGGAGATTGTAAATTATGCTGCAGTGGACATAGGGTTGCACTTATCTTTTCAAATTGGTGTTTTTATGTTCTTCAGATAATTAGCCAGTAGTGGAATAGGTGGATAATATGGGAGTTGTATTTTTTTAAAGATTTTATGTATTTATCTGGAGAGACAGAGCATGAGCGGGGGTAGGACAGAGGAAGAGGGAGAGGGACAAGCAGATTCTGTGCTGAGCACAGAGCCTGACATGGGGGTCCATCCCAGGACCTTGAGATCATGACTTGATCCAAAGTCAGGTGCTTAACCAACTGAGCCACTCAGGTGCTCCAAAGATTCCATTTATTTATTTATTTATTTATTTATTTATTTATAGATAGTGAAAGCAGTGAACAGGGGAGGGGCAGATTGAGAGAGAGAGAACCTCAAGCAGACTCTGCACTGAGCGTAGAGCCCTACGTGGGGCTCTAACTCACAACCCTGAGATCGTGACCTAAGTGGAAACCAAGAGTCTGATGCTTAACCCACTGAGCTACCCAGGGACACTGGGAATTCTATTCTTAATTTTTTGAGGAATATCCATACTGTTTCCCATAGTGGCTGCACCAATTTACAATCCAGTGAATAGTATAAAAGGATTCTCTTTTCTTTACATCCTCTCCAATATTTGTTATTTCTTGTCTTTTTGATAATAGTCATCTTACAGTCAAGGGTAGGATCTCATTGTGGTTTTGGTTTGCATTTCCCTAATAATTAGTGATGTTGAAAATCTTTCTATGTGCCTGTTGGACATCTGTACGTCATCTTTGGAAAAATGTCTATTCAGATCTTCTGCCTATTTTTTGAGTTATTTTTTGTTGTTGAGTTTTAGGAGTTCCTTATATGTTTTGGTCATTAACCCCTTATCACAGGTGTGATTTGCAAATACCTTCCCCTGTTCAGTAGGTTGCCTTTTTGTTTTGATGATCATTTCCTTCACTGTGCAGAAGATTTTTAGTTTCATATGGTCTCATTTGTTTTTGCTTTTCTTTCCTTTGCCTTTGGAGTCTGAACCACAAAAACTTTGCTAAGACCAATGTCAAGGAGCTTATTGCCTATGTTTTTTTTAGGAATTTTATGGTTTTGATCTTACATTCAAATATTTAATCTATTTTGTATTAATTTGTGTGTGTGTGTGTTATGAGATGGTGGTCTAGTTTCTTTCTTTTGCATGTGGCTGACCGGTTTTCCTAATGCCATTTATTGAAAAAACTGTTCCTTTTCCATTGTATGTTCTGGGCTCCTTTGTTATAAATTGTCTTTGTACATGTAGGTTTATTTCTGGGCTCTCATTTAATGTTCGCTGATCTGTGTATCTGTTTCTATGCCAGTACCATAGTGTTTTGATTACTGTAGCTTTGTAGTATAGTTTGAAATCAGGGAGTGTGACACATTGAGCTTTGTTCTTGTTTCTCAGGATTACTTTGCTATTCAGGATCTTTTATGTAGGTTCTGTACAAATTTTTAACATTATTTGTTCTAGTTCTGTGAAATATGCCATTGGAATTTTGATAGGGATTGCATTGAATCTGTAGATTGCTTTGGATAACATGAACATTTTAACAATATTTTCCAATTCAGGAGCATGAGATATCTTGCCACTATTTTTCTGTTTTTACTTTCTCAGTGTCTTATAGTTTTCAGTATATAGGTCTTTTCACCTCCTTTGTTAAATTTATTCATGAGTATTTTATTCTTTTTGATATAAGTGGTATTTTCCTAATTTCTCTTTTTGATAGTTTCTAATTATATGTATGGTTTATAATTATGTATGTAGTTAATTGTATGTAACAAACCTCAGTTCTCATAAGTAGCAGAAATCATTTGAAAGGTTTATTCCGCTAGCTTTAGGCAATATCTTGGGGCTAGGGGAATGAAGGGACTATATTGAGGGACTTTCTAGAGCCTCTGTAGTGAGCAGGTATTGAGAGAGAAGGATTGGAAATTTTTAAAATAATTTAATAAGTTATATTAATTATATTAATATATTAAATGAATAAAATAAATTTAATTTAATAAGTTTAATAATTACTACTAATAATAAGTTTAATAATTTAATAATTTAATGGTTAAAAGAAAGAGATGCAAAGAGATGAGGGCAGGAGGGACACAGAGGAGGTTGTCCAAACAGCATCAGTTTATTCAGCTACGTGCGCTACTATATATAGTTGTAGCAAGGCTGGAAACAAGTATCCATAACAAGCCTAACAATTATCACAGGTTCCCACTATAAATTCCTTAAGCATCTTCGTACAGATATCCTGGCGCCAAATGGCTGTTACATTCAGTAGAAGTTAAGAGACAGGACAGAGTTATAGGCTATGTTCCTAAGGCATGGCTATCTAACAATGGCAAGTGCAGTATCTCTTAGAGTAGGGCGAACTCTTCTTTGATCAAAGGTTATATGGAAACCTTCAAAATCCCAGCCCGTATGTGTACATGTGGTTTGGAGGGGGACATGTGGCAGGATTGGGTGATGCTTTTAAATCAAGTAGAGAATATCTTTTGGTTCTTTTGGAGAGGGTCCTCAAGCAATAGATGGATCAACTAAGAACAGGGTTTAAAGTCCTGTTGGAGAGGCCTGATCAGTTCTAGAGTGGGGTATGACTGGTTTGCAAAGGTGAGATTGAGTCCTGGTGGGAAACTGGGACAGAAGCCCATGCAAAAAGGCTACCAATTCAGAAAGAATTCTAAGAAAATTATGACCAAGCATTTCAGAACTGACTGTTCTACTCAGTGCACATTTGTCAAGTATTTACAGTGTGCTGGATTCTGAGCCAGGCATTGAGGATATAATGCCCATAGACTGTAAGGAACTCAGAGGCCAGTGAATAGAGTATGTATCAGGCTCACCTAGGATCATATGAGGGCAGCCAGACACAGTCTTGTTCCCATCTCTTGGTGTAGCTGGAGCTCCTATAAGTCTCTGAACCCTAGTCAGGATCGGTTTTAATGTTTAGCATATTCCCTGCCTAATAAATTATCACACTTAGAACTTATAGATAGGTAAAAGTTTATAGATGGGGCACCTGGGTGGCTCAGTCATTTGAGCGTCTGCCATCGACTCAGGTTATGATCCCATGGTTCTGGGATCAAGCCCCATATCAGGCTCCCTGCTCCCTCTCCCTCCACCTGCTGCTCCCCCTGCTTGTGCTCTTTCTCTCTCTCTGTCAAATTAATTAATTAATGAAAAAACTTTATAGATAATTAGGTAGCTTAAAATTTATAGGTAGATGAGTAGATGGATAGGTGGATAGATACATACATGGACAGAAATGAAGCTCAGCAATTCCAGCAGAGTGGGGTTGCAGAAGGCAAAGGCTTAACAGTTTATAGCAATTAAACACCTTTTCACGATTGGAGAGCCATGCTAGGAGCATTTAACACTTAAGATATCAGTAAACAGACTGGTGCAGCTTCCTGTCACTGTGAGTGTTTTCAGAGCTATGAAAAATCTATAGCTGACTAAAAATCCTTGAGTAATCTTGCTTAGGATCAAAAAGTTTTCATTAACGTCTTTAATCTGTATAATGAAATCTCAAACTAGTTTTTATGCCTTTATTTCTTCAGTAACCAAAATCTCAAGAGAACCCAATAAATTGGAATGTGACCTAAAATCAAGAGCAAAGAGTCATCCGTCAAAAAGGAAGATTATTTGGGAAAGAGAAATGATTTGAATACCAAAGAAGCAGTGCTTGTTGACAGAAATATGTTTGTAACTATTGTTCCACCAGTCATGTAGGCCACAGAACAAATAGAGAATCTGTGTCATATCAAAAAGAAATTTGATTTTAGATTTCTACCACCTTGATTTTCTGGAACTTCAACTTACTCTCTGAACCTTGGTACTTTGATGACTCCTTGCCTTGTCCCCCATTCGTGGTGTTCCTCATATTTTCCCCCTAAATTTTATTGAGAAATAATGTTCTCCATCTTTTCTTTTTTTCTTTCCTTTTTTTTCTTTTTCTCCTCCTTATTTCTCTCTTTCTTTCTCCCAAATTCTATTAGCCAGCATATAGTACGTTCTTAGTTTCAAATGTAGAGTTCAGTAATTCATTAGTTGCATATAACACCCAGTGAGTGCTCATCACATTACGTGGCCTCTTTAATGCCCATCACCCAATTACCCCATCTCCCCACCTGTCTCCCCCTCAGCAACCCTCATTTTGTTTTCTAGAGTTAAGATCCTCTTATAGTTTTCCTCCTTCTCTGTTCCTATTTTATTTTCCCTTCCCTTCCCCCATTGTTCATCTGTTTTGTTTCTTAAATTCCACATATGAGTGAAATCCTATGGTATTTGTTTTTCTCTGATTGACCTATTTCACTCAGCATAATACCCTTCAGTTCCATCCATGTCAATGTAAATGGTTAAATATTCATCCTTTCTGATGGCTGAGTAATATTCCATTGTATATATGGACCACATCTTCTTTATGCATTCATCTGTCAATGGACGTCTTGACTCTTTCCACAATTGGGCTATTGTGGACATTGCTGCTATAAACATTGGGGTGCAGGTGCCCCTTCGGATCACTACGTTTGTGTTGTTGGGGTAAATACCTAGTTGTGCAATTGCTAGGTTGTAGGGTAGCTCCGTACTGTTTTCTTTTCTTTTTTTAAATTTATTTATTTGACAGACAGAGATCACAAGTAGGCAGAGAGGCAGGCAGAGAGAGGGGAGGGAGGGGAAGCAGGCTCCCCGCTGAGCAGAGAGCCCGATGCGGGGCTCAATCCCAGGACCCTGGGATCATGACCTGAGCCGAAGTCAGAGGCTTAACCCACTGAGCCACTCAGGTGCCCCCTCCGTACTGTTTCCAAGAGTGGCTGCACCAGCTTGCATTCCCACCAACAATGTAGGACGGTTCCCCTTTCTCTGCATCCTTGCCAACACCTGTCATTTGCTGACTTGTTAATTTTAGCCATTCTGACTGGTGTGAGGTGGTATCTCATTGTGGTTTTGATTTGCATTTCCCTGATGCCGAGCGATGTGGAACACTTTTTCATGTGTCTGTTGGCCATCTGGATGTCTTCTTTAGAGAAGTGTCTGTTCATATATTCTGTCCATTTCTTGACTGGATTCTTTGGTTTTTGGGTGTTGAGCCTGATAAGTTCTTTATAGACTGTGGATACTAGCCCCTTATCTGATACGTCATTTACAAATGGCTACTTCCATTCTGTAGGTTACCTTTTAGTATTGTTGACTGTTTCCTTTGCTGTGCAGAAGCTTTTTTTCTTGATGAAGTTTCAATAGTTCATTTTTGCTTTAGTTACCCTTGTCTTTGGAGACGTGCCTAGCAAGAAGTTACTATGGCTGAATGTTCTCCATCTTGAAGAAATACTCCACACTTACTTTTTCCCATACTCTGTCTCTGCCAATCAGGTCATTAACAAACAATCTTCAAATGGCAATGGCTTAACACAATAAATATTTATTTCTTGTTTATGCAAAATCTAGTTTTGGTCTTCCCAGCAAGTCCATTGTCATGGGCAGCTCTTCAGTTTCCTTCCACCTTGTGATGCTGTCATTTTCACTGTGAGTCTTTATGGTTACTGGATTAGGGAAAGAAGGTGAAAGGATGGAATACTTGACCCTTAGTCCAGAAGTGGTACATACTTCACTTCTGCTTTTATTGCTTTGGCCAGAACTTGTCACATGGCCCAACCTAGATGCAAGAAGGACTGGGAACTGTAGCCCTTGGCTGGGCATTTCCTTTCCGGTGACAACAGTACACTTTGGTGTGCTGCTGGCTATTTCTTTCACCATCCTTTGAAAACATTGTTAAATGAGAGTCCCTCAGCTCTCTTCTGATTCAAAAGTGAGCTGCTCTGTTTCTTTTCCAGCTGATCTATGTGTAATCACAAAATCCTCCAAAGTCAAAGCCACTGGTAAGAAATGCAGTCCTTTCTTTGAATTTAAATAATGTATCTGGAGAAGAATGGGTGCCTCTTTACGTACATAGCTGCAACATCATACCATTTATGCATTCTGGAGCCAGAAGACCTGCTTTTAAAGTTGGACCATCACTTAGATGATAAAAATAACCAAATGCAATAACTGACAATAATTTCAGCTCAAGTTTTCATATTTGTTTAATATATTGAATTTGAGGAATAAAACCTTGATCTACTTTTCTTAGAAGCTGGCTTTTGATGGGCTCAGTTGAGTTTGATGAGTTGTATTCTCTGGTAGTGGTTTCTGACACTTGTATAAACAAGAGTGACTCACATTTTGGTAAGAAGCCTCTGTTCTAAACACTTTGCTCTGGGGTCACCTTTCAGCATAACACATCAGCAAAAAGTCTAAACGTATATACATATATGAATGGATCCTTCTAAGGGCTGAAAATATTGCATTTGATTGTCCTGCCTCCCTGGATTCTATTAGCTTGCAGAGACCAGGGAATAACCTAAGGTTCTTAATCTTCTGCACTTAATTTGGGTCCTGTAATTTACATAACCATTTATTTCCTGACAAGGCCTGCTGTTCTCCAAAGATAGGGAATGGTTAAATAAATTATGCTTCATCTGTATGTTGGAGTATTAAGAAGGCTTTAAATTTTGTTTCTCAGAATTTTTAATGAGCATAAGAAAATGCTCATAATATAATAGTTTTTAAATATATATATATATATAAGTGATCTCAATTTGTGTGTGTCTATATATATGTGCATAGCAAAAAATATTGGAAGAAAATATATCAAAATGACAACTGTGGTTATCCTTGGGCAGTGGGGTTGTGGGTGATTCTCAGTCTTTATATTTTTCTGTGTTTTCCAAAGTTTAAAAATGGACGTGAGAAAAAATTTAGTCAAAATATCTGTCAATCAAGTCCACCATCTAACCATTCTTGTGAAAATTACTAGAGGCTAGTCAAAAGAGGAACTCTGGCCATCTTAAAGTGGTTAAACCCTGCATCTTTGGATGAAAGAAAGTAGAGTGACATAGCATCCAAAACAATGGTTTTATCACATTTCCCCTCTCTAAAATCTTACTGGTGAAATTCACTAGACCTTTTAGATAAACATTTTCATGTGAACTACAGTTTTGCTTTTTCACTGCAGAAACTTACCATAGAATTATAAGTTGCATAAACATGTGTCAGAATTGTTGTGAAATGTGAACCTCCAGGTGGCTAACATCACCCTTTAATTTCTTTTTTTTTTTCATAGAAGGAGCTGCCAGTATTGCATAAAAGACCTAACATAAGCTTGAGAGTCCCAGGCCCCAGTCTTGGCTTTGTTATGTATTAGCTGTGTGATTTGGAGCAAGTTACTTAAAGTATCTGAGACATTGTGTCCTTATCTCTAGACTATAGATAATACCTGTCTGGCAAGTTATTTTGATGATTAGATATAATAAAAATAAGCCTGATAGATATAGTAAAGATAAGCCTGGCTTACTTGCTTAATTGCTTAAGCAGCTGAATTGCTGCTGTTGCTGCTTTTTTACTACTACAGTTATTAGTACTACCTCTGCTCTCACTATGGCCTTCCCCTCCACCAGTAGTAATGGTTGTTCTATACGGTCTAGCTGTGCTGAAGTCAGCCAGGTCAGTTTGAGTAGTCTAACTTTCACTTCTAGTCAGGGCTATATTCAGCTGCTTTCCAGGAGCAGGACAAGCCTTTTCATCCACTGCTCCCCTCTCTCCCATCTGGCAATTAAGGAATTAAGTTCTAGTGAAGCAAGAGACATCTACTACCACCTAGGTCCAGCCCTCAGGCCTGCCTCTTTTCTGATTGCACAGTGCTTGTAGGACACTGTTAAATATTCTGAATATTGTATCTGATTCTAATCAAATAAAAATGAAGGGGAGTCATTTATTTCCTATGTTCTAGAGGAAGACAGTACCGTAAGGGCCAACTGTGTTTGAATACTGAAGCCTTGAAAAGTGGATTTCCAGTAAATGTAAGTTGGTAGATAAAATCTTTATTATTCCTCTTTTCATTCTGTAAGTTCTTCCCTCAGATGTCTCTGTTCAGGCCAGGATTGAATGCAGCTGCTGTGGTCCTTGGGAAGCATCTTGACAGATAGGGAAGACAGCATTGATACCAAGTGGAAGTTTTTCTTTCCACTTTCATTTTCTAAGACATATAAAATGTATCTTACCATAAGCAAACAACAACAACAACAACAACAATAACAACAAATAACTTCCACCGTCTTCCTGACTATCTGCTCTCTGGTATGAACCGTGACTCAACATGAACTTTCTGTGTGGTCACTTATGTACGTTGTCTGGTCCCATTATGACATTGCAAAGCAAGATCAATGAAGACAATCTCACTAGAGCATTAAGTTCTTGAACCATTATCCATATTCTTATCCATTTTAATTTGAGAGCTTGGCTATAATTGCATTAAGAAGGGAGAGAAATAAATCTTCCTTGAATTAGATGATCTGTATGAGATATAGTATAGAAGAGTCTCCAAAAATAATTTTAGTCTAATCCAAGCTCTTAAAATTAAAGTGTCTTGACTATAAATTTGTCTTCTGTTTTCCAGGTACCTGTCTGGCTTAGTCAGAGGAGGATACGACTCTTGATCTTGGGGGCATGAGTTCAAGCCCCACCTTGGTTGTAGAGATTATTAAGTAAATAAATAAATAAATGTAAAAAAATCCTCTTCTGTTCTCAATCCTAGAAGGAGAATAAAGGATGAGATTTCTTTGCCTCTGCATAGAGATAATGAAGGAGATCTCTCTTATGGACCTCAAGTTTGTGTCTCCACAAAATTCATATATTGAAGCCCCAACTCCCAATGTGGTGATATTGGGAGGCTAGGCCTTTGGGTTGTAATTATGATAAGCTGAGGTCATACGGGTAGTGCTCAAATGATAGGATTAGTGCTTTTGTAAGTAAAGGAAGAAGTACCAGAACTTTCTATCTCTGCCATGTGTAGATGCAGTGAGAAAAGAAGGTGGCTGTCTTTAAGGTACAAAAGGAGACCTCACCAAGAACCAAATATGCCAGCACCTGGATCTTGGACTTCCCAGCCTCCAGAATTGTGAGAAATAATGTTTGTTGTTAAGCTGTTCAGTCTATGGTATTCTGTTATAGCAGCCTTTGCAGACTAAGACAAACTCTGTGACCCCCAATCTTTTTGTAACATAGGTTCAGTTGTATTGCTGGCCAAAGCATGCACTCCAGATAGAACAACTCTGTACTGAAACTGATATCAGTGGTCTCCTTCAATTAGCATTATATTGAGATTTGGGGTGTCCGTTTTGTAGGGACAAGTTTGTAGGAGAATGGATTTGTATTTTACCTGGGCTACACGGTGAGTGATGCCAGAGGTTGCTGGTCTGTGCCTTGAGAAGTTCTTCATGAAGATCAAGTCATTCAGACAGTGGTTGGATTGAGCTGGTCAAGGTAAAGCCAGCTATTGGAGGCAGCAGGAGAAGAGGGATCATCTTTTATCTATATTTGTGCCTGGGGAGTTGACAGAACCAGGTTAGACACTGTGGACATAGAGATGAGATAGTATTGCTCTCTAGAGACTCTTGTGCTACCAGCCAGCAGAGGCCCATGACAGTAGTCATTTAGTCATTTATTTTGACAACTACTTGAGTGCTTCTGCTGTTTTTATTTTTTTATTTTTATTTCTTGAAGATTTTATTTATATATTTGAGACACAGAGAGCACAAACAGGGAGGAGGATCAGAGGGAGAGGGAAAAGCAGACTCCCTGCTCAGTAGGGAGCCCAGTGCAGGGCTTGATGCCAGGACCCTGAGGTCATGACCTGAGCTGAAGGCAGACGCTTAACCAAATAAGCCACCTAGAAAACTGCGCCCCCCCCCCACCCCACCGAGTGCTTTTGTTGTATTTAAAGGTGAAAAATTTCAAGCCTCCTCCTTGGCCTACCTTGTCAGCCAGTCTGTAGTTAAGGAGATCAGATTGTTGCAACTTTAGCTTCCAACATTTCTGTGGTCTTTAAAACATTCTCCTATTAATATTTAATCCACAGGAGTGTATTTTTTTGTGAATGTTCCTTTTCTTCATGTCTTATACATGTGTTCTATATCTAGTCTTTTATTCTAATTTTATGGTGTTTGGAAAGGAACGATGTGTGGTTTAGTTCGCCACAACAGGAAGTCTCCCAGTTTACACCATTTTAGCCTTCCCTAGAGACTGCTCACGTCCCTTCCCTATCTACTCAATGACTCTGTCAGACTTAGTGCCCCATGTTAATTCCAGCCTGCTGGACTTTGTTCTCTGCTATTCCAGCTGCTACTGTTAAAGGAGAGGACCTACTCCATACATAGAAACCACTCAGGTACAGCTATGGTTGGTTTTCCCCCTGTAGAAGTCTTGGCCTAGTGGATTTTGGAACTGGGTGGAATTGAGTTCAGATCTTGATACTGTCATTTACTTACCACATGGACTAGTTAACTTCTTTGAGCCCGAGTTTTTCTACCTGTAAAATGGACATAATATCATTATCTGAGTTTTAGGGAAGACTGTCTTAGAGAGGAAAAATTTATCTTTATCCTTCAAGATTCTTATGGCTAGTCTAGGAATGAAATTGACATGAGACAGATTAATAGGAGAAAAGTGAACAGAAGCTTAATAACTTGTATATGCCCTGTGCATATGGATGGGACCCAAGAAAACTGAGTAACTCCCTGAAATGGCTGAAGCCATCACCTTAATACCATCTCCAGGTAAAGAGAAAAGAAGTTGTTGGGGTGGGGAGTCAGTTCTGGGAGGTGAACAGAAAAAGCACAGTAAACAAGAGTAAGGTTGTTATGCAGATTTAAGTCATAGCCTTCTCCCTTGATGACTGATTCTAGAAATTGGGTCATCCCCTCTTCCTGGTACAGCCTTACATATGGAGATTTCCTTTACACATGTAAGTGTCCCCTATATAAGGGATAACTTCTACTCAGTCTTCAGGGTTTTTGCTGTGTCTGCTGTTTCTTAAAAATTACCCACTTATTAGA
Organism: Mellivora capensis; assembly: GCA_004024625.1. Taxonomy (NCBI): domain Eukaryota; kingdom Metazoa; phylum Chordata; class Mammalia; order Carnivora; family Mustelidae; genus Mellivora; species Mellivora capensis. The sequence goes on from PISX010021863.1 coordinate 12,920, forward strand.
CAGTAAACAATGTGTGTTGGAGAGGATGTGGAGAAAGGGGAACCCTCTTACACTCTTGGTGGGAATGCAAGTTGGTGCAGCCATTTTGGAAAACAGTGTGGACGTTCCTTAAGAAATTAAAAATAGAGCTTCCCCATGACCCTGCAATTGCACTACTGGGTATTTACCCCAAAGATACTGATGTAGTGAAAAGAAGGGCCATCTGTACCCCAACGTTCATAGCAGCAATGGCCACAGTCACCAAACTGTGGAAAGAACCAAAATGCCCTTCAACGGACAATGGATAAAGAATATGTGGTCCATATATACAATGGAGTATTATGCCTCCATCAGAAAGGATGAATACCCAACTTTTGTATCAACATGGACAGGACTGGAGATTATGCTGAGTGAAATAAGTCAAGCAGAGAGTCAATTATCATGTGGTTTCACTTACTTGTGGAGCATAAGGAATAACACGGAAGACCTGGGGAGATGGAGAGGAGAAGGGCGTTGGGGGAAATTGGAGGGGGAGGTGAACCATGAGAGACTGTGGACTCTGAAAAACAACCTGAGGGGTTTTGAAGGGGCGGAGGGTGGGAGGTTGGGGGAGCCTGGTGGTGGGTATTATGGAGGGCACGCATTGCATGGAGCACTGGGTGTGGTGTAAAACTATGAATTCTGGAACACTGAAAAGAAATTAAAAAAATAAAAAATAAATTACCCACTTAAAATAATATGCCAAAAAGGCATATCTCTAGGATGGCAAAATTTGCTTTTCTACAACTAAGGGTTGAGAGTTTAGCAACACTTTACAGGTTACCAATGCTATAATAGATGCAATAAAGGAGAGTTCTTCATATCTATATATATGTATGTATGTATATGTATGTATGTATGTATGTATGTATATGCATGTATGTATATATGTATGTATATATGTATGTAATTATATATGTATGTATGTATATATGTATATATGTATGCATGTATATATGTATGTATATCTATATACATGCATGTATGTATATACATGTATGTATGTATATATGTGTATGTATGTATATGTATGTATGTATATGTATGTATACCTATATATATGTATGTATGTGCATATATATGTATGTATATATGTATGTATATATGTATGTATGTATATGTATGTATATGTATGTATATGTATGTATGTATATATGTATGTATATATGTATGTATATGTATGTATGTATATATGTGTATGTATGTATATATGTATGTATATATGTATGTATATATGTATGTATATATGTATGTATGTATATGTATGTATGTATATGTATGTATGTATATGTATGTATATCTATATATGTATGCATGTATATATGTATGTATATATGTATGTATATATATGTATGTATGTGTATATATGTATGTATGTATATATGTATGTATATATGTATGTATGTATATGTATGTATGTATGTATATATATATGTATGTGTGTATATGGCAGGGGGAAAGGCTAAACAGCTGTTTATGTGCACAATTTACCTCAATGGGAAAAAACAGGCAAATCAGGCATTTGATATTAAATACAAAAGAAGTATGTTATTAGATACTTCCGATTAGTCTAGAATTGACTAATATAGTCAGTATAATCAGGAGAGACATGTGTGTGGAAAATTTCCCTAAGTTAAAGCAAGCAAATTATTTATTGGGTTTACAAACACACCAGCATCTTTAGATTCATGGCTTACTAGAGTGACAGCATTCTCTAGTTGAAATGTCTCAACTATTTGGGAGCTTGCAAATCTATGTCAAAGGCAGTGAGTAAGCACAGAGGACTCCTGCTCCTTTCTGGGCGGTGAAATGGGAGGGTGGAGTGAGTGATAGGTAAAACATGCATGGGCCCTGCCCCGAAGAAACTTGCCAGAGGGCTACGAGATGGATACTTAGGTCACTATAAGCATAATATACACTGAATAAATTCTAGGAGCTTATACGTATCAGGGTTTTTTTTTTTTTTCCTTGCTATAGTTGTGGGTTAGACATGGGGGTGGCATTCTGGAGGGAGTGGGCTTTCATCTGGGCTTTTGAACGATGTTAGCCTCCTTGTTTGTATTCTTTGATGAAATAGTCAGGTATGGCCACAAGGGGAGGCGGAGGAGAGGCTCAGGGAAATGAAGTTTGTTATGCTCATATGTGCTAGAGACAGGCGTCACCACTTACCACAGAGGGCCACGGGGGAAGTTTTAGGTGAGGCCTTTATTGGGGTTTCTGAGGGAAAAGCAAGGGAGGGTGGGCAGTTTAGGACTGACTCATTTGAATAATTTCCACGGGCTTTGGGCAGTAAGGATGATTAAGGCACAGGAATATTGCTTCCTGGGGTGTACACACCAGCCAGAAGGGCTAGAGCTCTGAGTCAGTTGGTTTGCATATCAAAGGCAGGCTTCTGGCTGGGCCCTTTGTTGTCTCTGGGTAGACTTCTCCAGAAGACTTGGCTAGACCTAGACCCAGAGGGGCAGACTTTCTCCAGCTAGAAAAGTTTTTTTAGGATGTCAAAACATCATAATATATAGAAAATTTCAAATATTTAAAAAGACACTTCTTTGGCTTATCCACATTCTGACTTCTGAATGTGTAGTAAGCCACCAGCACACTGTCAGGCACTGGAGGCAAACCGGTAGCGAGACTCTAACAGGAGAAGCGAAGCTCTTCTTAGATGTGGTTGCAAATATTCAGGCTGATGATATACAGCCCCATGGCATTCTTCTGTCAGGGTCTGGAGGTCTGGGTCAGCTGATCTCCGACAGGCCCAAGGCAGCTGTTCTGTCTAATACATCCTTGCTTGAACAATTGGATTAAGGTGATGTTTTGATATATTGCTAGCCATCTTTTATAGTTCTGAATCTCTGACATTCTTGGCTTCCTTAGATGATTGTGTTCCTGCTGGCTGTGGCAGCGCTGTGAGTGCAGCAGTCAAAGGAACATAAATATACTTTCTAGCCCATATCCAAGAGTGTTCTGAGGTTCTGCTTAGTATAATCTTCTGCACAGTGAACATTTGGCTTCTGTTGGCCATCTTCCTGGTGAAGTACTATAGGAAGGAATACTGATCATTCACTTTCTTTTTTTTTAAGGTTTTTCCTACAGATCGGAGTGTTATAATTTTTTTAATAAAAGATGGTAAAATATTAGCATTAAAGAAAATTTCAAATCAGAGACACTCTGGTATCTCACTGGCTTATGACAGTAGATATTTATTCCTTGATTATTAAAGCCCAGTTGGCAATGGTAGGGGTGAAGCTGTGTTTCAGTCTCAGGGCCTCAGACCGACAGAATCTGCCATCTTCAATACATGATTTCTTGTTACTGACATCCAGCAGGCCGCCAAGGAAAGAAAGCACATGGGAGATGTGTGTGGACCAGGCAGGGAGGCTGCTGACATAAATTCTACGCAGGTCAGTGGGCCAGAACTCAACCACATGGCTCTAGAAGGATACAAGAGGAACTGGGAAATGTACTGACAGGGCAGCCACTTCCCAGCATCAACTCACTTTGGTGCGGCTGCCCACAGCTACTGTATTCAATTTGGCATCACTGCAAGTACAATTATTGTGCACCTTACTTTTTCACTTAATATACTAAAACTTTCCTATTTGCATAGTTGGGCATGATTATTTGTAGTGCTATTCTATTGATAAGTCATGATTTGAGGCCATTTCTTAATGGACATTTATTTTTCTGGTTTTGAGAATTTTACATTTTCTGTGAACGTTCTTTGGTTTCAGTATAAACCTGAAAAATCATTTTTTTAGAGTAAATTCTCATAAGCTGAATTAGTGAGTCAAAGAAGATGGCTGTTACATATTGCTAACCTGATTTCAAAATGGTGTTTCTGCTCATGAGGCCATCAGCAGAGTGTGGAGATTCTAGGTGCATTTGAGCCTTATCAGGCACTGAGAATTAAAACTTTGCTTTTCTGATCTGCAAAGAAGCCTGGAGCAAGCATAGTCTATTCCCTAGCTATTACTTAAAAATTATCCTCAAATATTTGTAGAATGTTTCTTGGCCCAAAACAGATAGTGAAAAATTCTTCTTCCCAAAGTGGGTTGAATGAAATGTGGCACATCCATACAATGGAGCTGTAAAAGAAAAAGATTGAAGGAGATTTTTTAAAAATTATTACTATGTTCAGTTAGCCCTCCACCCCCCTCCCTAGTGAAGGAGATTTGTAATGAACTGATTTGGAATAATTTCATTGATATACTCTTTTTTTTTTTTTTCCTGAGAAAGAGAGCTCTCACAGAAGCAGGGTGGGGGTCGGGGAGTGGCAGAGGGAGAGAGAGAATCCCAAGCAGGCTCCATGCTCAGCACCAAGCCTGATCCCGATGCTGGGCTTGATCACACAACCCTGAGATTGTAACCTAAGCCAAAATCAAGAGTCGGGCGCCCAACCAGCTGAGCCACCCAGGGGCCCTAAGGGTATCCTTAAGTGAAAAAACAAAGCACAGATCTATCTATACTATGCTATCTTTCATGTAAGGAAGAAAGGGATTAAAGAAAATGTATAGAGATCTGCTCATTTGTACAATGGATACAGGAAGGATAGATTGGAAACTGAAGAGACTGAATATCTGTAGGGTCTAAATGAGAAAAGAATGGAATGAAGAGAAGAATGGAAATGAGGCAGTAAGGATGAGGAGGCAGTGACATTTCTTAGAGTGTGTCTTTTTGTAAGGCTCTGATTCTTAGAATGGTGGTAATGTTCCACATACCCAGCCAAAAATGAATGATAATTAAAATCAACTAAGATTGGTGGGAGGGAGAACCAGCTGGAATACAAGTAGTAACAAATGAGCCTAACCATATTTTAAATGAGTAATATAACCACACTGAGGGGGATGGTGAGAAGAGAACTGACCCCAGTTACTGTGGTAGGTAGCCTCTAAGATGCCCCCCTAGTGATCCCTGCCTCCTGCTTTACATCCCTTGTGTAATCCCTTCCTTTTTTATTTTTTCCTTTAAGAAAACTCTGTCCAGTGTAGGGATCAAACTCATGACCCCAAGATCAAGAGTCACATGCTCCTCCGACTGAGCCAGCCTGGCGTACCCCTGTATAATATCTTCTTGGGATGGGCTAGATGTAGTGATTGCTTCTGCTGAAAAGAAGTGACAGAGGTGAGGGGATGTCACTTTTGAAATTAGAGTACAAAAAGACAGGGATATCAGTCTTAGGCACCCTTTCTTCCTTGCTTACTCTCTCTTTTTTCCAATAGAACGAGAAAGAAGCAGGAAGAGAGAGGCAGAGGGAGGGGGAGAGAGAAACTCTTGAGCAGACTCCCCACTGAGTATGGAGCTTGACACAAGACTCAATCCCAGGACCCTGAAATGGTGACTTGAGCTGAAATCAAGAGTCAGATGCTTAAGTGACTGAGCCACCCAGGTGCCCCCATCTAGTGTATTTTTAATTTCAGTTATTGAGTTCTTCATCCTCTGATTGGTTCTTTTTTTTTCTGTTTTGTGTCTCCTTGTTGAGGGTCTCACTGAGGTCCTTCACTCTTTTCTTAATGCCAGTGAGTATCTTTATGACCATTACTTTAAATTCTCTCTCAAACATATTATCTCTGTTTCATTTAGCTTCTCGTTGTGATTTTGTCCTGTTCTTTCATTTGGGACATATTTTCCTATCTCCTCATTTTTGTCTGTTTCTGCATGTCTGTTTTTCTGTGTTAGGAAGATTAGCCACATCTCCTGCTCTTGAAAGTAGTGGCCTTATGAAGAGGAGGTCCTGTAGTGCCCTGCAGTGCAACGTCCCCTGTCACCAGAACCTGGCACTTTGGGGGCATTTCCTATGTGTGTTGCATGTGCCCTATTGTTGTGGTTGGGCCATGTTTTCCTTCAGTCTCATTGTCCGCAATAGCTCTCTGCCTGTTGTGGGCTGGGTTTGTCCCAAATATCAAAATATCCATTTGTCCATACTGATATAGATAAATGATTGAATGAATAAATGGAAGGCATCTTAGTCTGTTTGAGGTGCTATAACAAAGTAGCATAAAGTGTGTGGCTTATAAACTGCAGAAATTGATTTCTTACCTTTCTGGAGGATGGAAGCTCAAAATCAGGGTGCCAACATGGTCAAGTTCTGGTAAGGACCCTCTTCTGGGTTGCAGACTCCTAACTTGTCTCCTCAAATGGCAGAAAGAGAGCAAGAAGCTCTCTCTTGACTCTTAAGGGCACTAATTCATTAAGACTCATCTAATTGTAATTACTTCCCTAAGGCTTCACCTCTTAATATCATCACATTGGAGGATAGATTTCAGTACATGAATTTTAGAGTGACACAAGCAAACAATGCATAACAGAAGAGAATGGGTAGTTCTCCCTTACAGAAGAGTTCCAATTAATTCATGTAGAGTGAATGAGCAAAATACAAAATCACCATTAGGCAAACATCGTTGTGATAATTATTTATTATAAGATCCACTGATGGATTCAAATAAATCAGTAGGTGAAAGTTTGAGGAGAGACAAGATATTGGTAGAGTCTCAAAATAACCCAAAGATGTTTACCAATTGCAAAGGGAAATATATCTTGACAGTGGAGAAACCAATCAAAAGCCACCTACACCAAGTAGTCAGGATGAACGTCAACTAAGAAGACACATGGGCATGACGTACATGATATGCGCACTAAGAAACACACAACACGACTTCTGTGGCATTCATGCCAGCACTACACAACCTCAACCTGGCCATGAGGAAAGTCAGACAAACCCAAATGGAGGCACATTCTTCAAAATAATTGCTCATTTGTCTTTAAAGGTGTCCAGGTCATGAAAGACAGATGAAGACGGAAGAATTGTTGCAGGTTGGAGAGGAATGAAAAGAAATGACAACTGAATGCAAGATGGGATCCTGGAATAGAAAAAGGGACATTAGTGGAAAAAGTGGTGCAACTCGAATAAGGCATGTAGTTAATACTATCTCATTAATGTTCATTTCCTGGTTTCGATGATAATACTATGGTTATATAAGATGCCAACATTAGGGGAAGCTAGATAATGGGTAGATGTGAACTTTCTATTGTTTTGGCAGTTTTTCTGCTGGGAAAATTCCTTTTTAAAGATCTCTGTCCCATCCCGAGGACAAGACTTGCCTGGTTTTCAAGGGAAGGAACTTGATTCTGAGTCTAATGAGTATTTCCATAGGATGCACACACTTATCAGCTATGTCTTCAGTGGGTTAGTCATTTCCAGATTACTAAGTCTATAAATAAAAGTGATCTTGTATCATTTGACCAAGAATCCCAGAATGATGCTGTTTCGGCTTGCTTCTAAAAATGTGTTGTCTCTCTCAGGCTCTGCTTTGGGCTGTGTGCATAATGACACATGGTTTGTTCTTGTGTGTTGAGTGGTAAGAGGCCAGGACAGTTACCATGGTCTCCAGCAGCCTGTCAGAGTGTTGCAGAGCCATTGCTACCAGGATCCTGTTGCTTTCTATCTCTGCATAGCTCCTGAACCCCTGCTGTAGACGATAAAAGCCTTGGTGGCTTCTTTTACTCACCAGATAGTTTATGTCTCATGTCAAGTGTTCTCTTGGCCAGAGTTTGTTTCACCACAAGCAGGAGGAGAAAGAGTGACATGTTGGAACAGTACAGGCAGCAATGTTCAATAACTTAAATCAATTGGAAATCGCCCTAAGTGATGACCCTGTAAAGTTGTTCTGACATGGGAGACTTGCAGTGAAAAAAGCCTCATTTTAGCGTCAAAAATAAATATTTGACTGTCTTTTTCCCTTTCCTCTTTATCACAGATTGACCCTTTAATTCATTTTAATAGGAAGGAATAAAACACAAAAATGACATAGGCTAGCTGTAAAAATTCATGCAGTACAAAAAAGGACAAAGGATGTATTTTTTAAAAATCTGAAATCTCAGGCTCAGAAATGAATGATATTATCACACTTTGTGGCCATTATTATAGATAGCTATAGAAGTATGAATGGATGTATAGGTCTGCAGATTGACACAAATTGAAAAGAATTGGATCATATAGAAGCATGTTATTTTAATAATAAAAAGTGTTAGGTTTTATTTTTCTTGAATTTAACAGCAGAAAAATAAGATTGAGCTGAAGAAATGACAATGTGAGATAAAACTTTCTTTGCCGTAAGAGATCATGGTTCCCAAAAGATCCCTTTAAGATTAATAAAACAGATTCTGAAGATCGTTAGGAGACTGAAGCAATTATTTGTATTAGGACCCCATATTTTGATTTTAACAGTGTGAATGAGCTTAGATCTCTTACCACCTGTCTCACTTCCTTCCCTCCACATCTTAGTATTTGCTGCTTGTGTTGGTTTATGTCATCAAGGCTTACAAATGTTTACATGTCCTTTTGAAATCACAGATCCCTCAGTTGTTTAAATTCTATGTTTAATTGGACTCAGTACTTACTGTCCCTTTGCCTTATCTGGTCATATAATCTTTATTAGGTTCCCTCCTTGGTGGACTGAATTTCATTACCAAATAGTATTTCTTTTGAGAGGAGTCATTAGGGCTACATTTCCCAAGTGTTTAATTTATTCATATTTGAGAATATCTGCCTGTTGTTTCTGTACTTGAACAATTTGGGTAAAGTATTTTGGAGTCATATGTACTTTTCTTTAGGATTTTGTTCTACTAACACTGGAAGTTTCCAGGAAAGAGTCTGAGACCAGAAAGAATCCCACTCCTCCCATTGATTGGTCCCCCCCCCAGCCCCACCCTTGTAGATAACTCTTTTTTTTTTTTCTGTCTGGATACCTAGTTAGTTTTTTTCATGGTTCAGGGTTTTTTTTTTTTTAAAGATTTTATTTTTAAGTAATCTCTACACCCAACATGGGGCTCAAACTTAACAACCCCAAGATCGAGAGTCACATGCTTCACTGACTGAGCCAGCCAGGTGCCCCTTTCGTGGTTGAGTTTTAATACCTCATCCAGAATATATTTTGATGGTGGTTGCATTGTGTCAGTGTTTCTTGGTATATGGTGTGCCCTTTTGACTGGAAGATCCAGTTTTTCTTTCTTGGAAATGTGTCTTATTTCAGAGACCCAATTGTTGGGTCCTCTTTATTTGTCCTTCATTATCTGTTATCTTTTCTCTAGTTGTTTAATGTCTTTTTCCTATACACACACTGTGATATCATGATTTCTAATGTTAAAAAATTTCAAAAAAAAAATAAAAAAAAAATTCAAGTAAATTTGAAAATCTAATTTTTTATTTTTTTATTTTTTTTATATATTTATATATAAAATATATATATATATTTTTATATATGTGTCCCGCTTTATTAAGTGATTGATAAATTAGGCAGCTTTCTACCTAGCAAGTATAGTGATGCTCTGAGTTGTGCAGAATGGAAAGTTTTATTTTATTTATTTATTTTTAAAGATTTTATTTATTTGTCAGAGAGAGGGGTGGGAGAGAGCGCGAGCACAAGCAGGGAGAGTGGCAGGCAGAGGGTGAAGGAGAAGTAGGTTCCCCGCCGAGCAGGGAGCCCGATGTGGGACTTGATCCCAGGACCCTGGGATCATGACCTGAGTCAAAGTCAGATGCTTAAACGAATGAGGCACCCAGGAGTCTCCCACATGGAAGGTTTTATTAGGAAGGAGGGTAGGGCATGCAGTTATTAGCAAAAAAAGAGAAAGGATTGTATCAGGCAAGGTCACCTTACCTTAAGGGGAATCACGGGGGGGTGTTGTCTTATCATGTCGGTACTTCATCTTTGGGGAATGTGGAGAGCCCATGTGACAGATGATCTGAGCAAAAAATTCCAGATTGACTAACTTAGAATTTTATTCCTGGAGTCTTTGAAACTACAATTAAGTCTTGGTTTGCTGTCCCAGGGGCAAATGACTCCATCTTGGAGCTATGGTTTTCTTTTAATAATAATAGGAAATACATACACACACACACACACACACACACACACACACACTTTTATTTGATCTTTGTTCAGTTTCAAGTACAAAGCTCCTAAAACTCTTGTAATTTCTTAAGTGAAGAGAGTTATAAAGGTGTGTTTTGTTTATGTTAATAGTAACTTTTGGAATCCCCCTACACTACCTAAGAATGGGGGCTGACCACCAGAGGAACCAACCTGGTGATTAGAGGGTTGGAACTTTCAGTCCCAACCCTGATGACTTTGGGGCCTGGAGAGGGGCTGGAGGTTGAATCAGTTGCTAATTAATGATTTAATTGGTTATGCCTGCGTTATGAAGCTTGCTTAAAACTCCAAAAGAACCAGATTCAGAAAGCTTCTGCATTGGTGAACGTGGGAATTTGGAGAGAATTCGCTCCCAGAGGGGTTGGAAGCTCCATGTCCTTTCCCACATAGTATTCCCATCTGGCCATTCCTGAGCTATATGCCTTTGTAATAAATCAATGATCTGGTAAGTAAAATGTTTCTGAGTTCTGTGAGATGTTCTAGCAAATTAATCTACCCAAAGGAGAGAGTTGTGGGAACCTCAGATTTATAGTCATTTGGTCAGAAGTATAGGTAACAACCTGGACTGGCAATTGGCCTCTGAAGAAGTGGGAGTGAGGGCAGTCTTGTAGGATGGAGACTTTTACCTGCGGAATCTGACACTCTCTTTGGGGAGATAGTGTCAGAATTGAGTTCAACTGCAGGAAGCTCATTTGGTGTCAGGAGAATTGCTTTGTGGTGGTTGGGAAATCCTCTCCCGCCCATGAATTGGAATTGGGATTTGGATGGTTACCCACTTTCTTTAACCTCAAATCTTTCTTTCAGGGAATTGATTCTGTTTTTTTGTCATTTCCTATTTATTTTTTATAATCTATATTAGGACCATTTTAGTTTCCATTTTATTTTCTTCTTCCGTCTATCTCCTCTGATTTCATATTTTAATTCTTGTATTACTCCCTTCCCCTTTTTTATTAGCATGAAGTACTTCCAGAAAAAATTGAAACGACTGCTTTGGTTCCTTAAGTTTTGTTTTTCTCCAGATTTGTTGAGTTTTTTTTTCCTTCCATTTCAGTCCCCTTCTTTCCCTTCCCTTCCTCCTTTTCTGCAGGAGTTTTCTTGCATAGCTGCTATGTAATTTGATGTCTCATTCCTACTTATTATTGGCAGCTTTGTCAAAACATTTTATTTACTCTACAGTAGTACGTGATGATGGTCTTTGATGCCCTTCCTGCTTTACCTAGGTCTATCTTTTAAACTCCAGTCCCATGCTAAGGTACAGCTCTGGATATTGGTTTCTGTAGTCTCACTGCCAGAGGAAAGTTCTTCTAGGTGAAGTGGTGTTATTGGTGGAGAGCTTGGCTGGTGTAGCATGAGTATTTGCAGAAAAACCTGTAGGGAGGACTCTCTCCTATGATCTTGTTAGACACGTCAGGGTCTCTCTACCCAGTTAGGGGTGTATTTCACTAATGTTGGCTTTGACCTATTTCCTCCTCTCAACACACTGCTTTGGAAAAGGTGATGAATCCTGATGGTTTTTGCTGCCATTGCTGAGGTCCTATGGGGACCAGTGTGCTGCTTCATTCTACTTCTCCGTAACTTGAATCATTAATAAAACTCTCATGATTTAGTGGACTCATCTTCCCTTTTCTCAGTTCTGTTTCTGAGGTGTGGGATTGGGGTTAGGAGCCCAGTGAGGGTAGGCTCTGCTAAGGTTCCCTATTCCTTACCTATCTCATATCTTTTCCTCCTACCTTTCCCAGCTTAAATTAAATGCTGAATCATTCTCTTGGTTCTTGTAGATACCCTCTTATCATTTGCCTTCATCTCTCATGTGGCAAAACCATAGCCTTGCTAACTGGTTTCATGAACCTCAAATGGGCCCTTAGTGCCACTTAACAATCTCACTATTTTTCTCTAGTCCATTTGTGCACCCACTCTCCCAGATGACTGTTCACACATTCTCCTCTCTCCTCAAACACCCAACACCTCCTCCCTCAAGTTCTCCCCCAGATAGTGTTTATGTTTCCTACTCCACTGAGAAAATTGAAGCGATCAGAAGGAAACTTCTGCAGACTTCTACCAAAACATCTACCCACATACTTTCATGTGTACTCAGATTTTCTGCCTTCTAGTTACTAAAGATGAATTCCCATTGCTTTGAAAGCCAACCATTTCATCTCTGCACTAGACTCTGTCAGCCCTCTTACCTACTCCAGCAATTCTACCTTCTCCCTCATGTATTTTTCCTTTTATACTGGATGAGTTTCAGCAACAGGAAGACATGCTATTAGTCCTCTGAGTTTAAAATAGTCTTCTGGAGGCACCCCAGGGTCATGAGTTTAAGCCCCATGTTGGGCATAGAGCTTACTTTAAAAGAATAGTCTGGGGCCCCTGGGTGTCTCAGTTGGTAGGGCATGCAACTTTTGATCTCTGGGCTGCAAGTTCTAATCCCACATTGGGTATAGAAATTACTTTAAAAATAACATTTTTTTAAGAAATAGTCTCCTGTTGACCCCACTTTCTATCCCATTTCCATCTCCCATTTATATAAGAATTCATACAGTTGTCTACACTAGTTGTCTTCCATTCATTTCTTGCCATTCTCTCTTAAACCCACTCAAGGAAGGCTTTTACCCCTACCAGTCCTCTAAACTGCCCTTCACAAGATGCTTATGACTCCCTTCTTTCAAATTTAGCGCTCTATTCTTAGTCTTCATTTCACTTGATCTGTTAGCAGCATTTGCCACAAATTGATCACCTCCTCTTTTTGTCAGCACTTTATTCACTTAGCTTCTAGAACAATAGAGTCTACCTTCTTTGTTTTCCTCCTACTTTACTGGCCATTCTCTCTTATTCTCCTTTGCTTGTTCTTTATTATCCTCTGACTTCTTGACTTTGGTGTGACTAAACCTTAGTCCTTGGATCTTTTTTCTTTATTTATACTTACTCCCTTGATAGTCTTATCCAGTCTCATGGATATAAATACCTTACATGTGCTTTTTATCTATCAAATGTATATCTCTTGCCTGAATCTCTTCATTAAACTCCATGCTTGTATATCCAACTTCTTACTTGACATACTTGAATATCTAATAACCACCTCAAAACTAATATTGGTGCAAATAAGACTCCTGATCGCAACCCATTCCTCATACCTGCTCCACTAACAGTCTTCTATATATAATTTAATACCAACTCCATCTTTCCTTTTTATTAGATCAGGCCAAAAACCTTGGAGTTCACCTTGATTCTTCTCTGCCTCATATACTCTTAAACTCTACATCCAGCAGAGAATTCTGTTGACTTTACCCTCATTTTTAAAAAAAATTTTCTCCTCTCCCTCCTTCCCTCCTTTTTAATCCATTTTATTCTGGAATCTGACAACTTTTTCTCCCTCCCATCACTATCATCCTAGATCAAGCCACCATCATCTTTTATCTGCATTTATTGCATTAGTTTCCCCCCATTCTCCTTTCTTCCATGCTGCCCTCTAGAGTCTTAGAGTGATTGCTTTACTAGTGCATTTCTTTACTCAGAACTCAACAGTGGTGTATAGTGGCCCACAGGCTGTACATTATCTGGTTCCTTGTCTCTCTTAACCTCATCATTTGCTTTTCTTTTTCTCGATCATTCTACACCAGCTTCCTTAGCCTTCTCACTATTTCTTAAACATGACAGACACACTCTTACCTGTGACCTTTGTACTTGCAGTTGCCCTCTACTTGGACTTCTCTGAGATATGTTAGCAGTATCTGACACTAGTGGGCACTCAAATGTATAGAGCTGAATTCACTGAGTTCACAAATTAAGCAATAGATCTCCTGAATGTAGGAGTTATAAGAGCACCCAGCAGATCCAAATAATCTCCTTATTCTTTTTAAATTTTTTTAAATTTTTAAAATATTTTATTTATTTATTTGACAGAGAGAGTGCAAGCATGCACAAGCAAGTGGAGTGTCAGGCAGGGGGAGAAGCAGGCTCCCCACCAAGCAAGGAGCCCGATGTAGGTCTCCTTGATCCCAGGACCCTGGGAACATGACTTGAGCCAAAGGCAGACACTTAACTGATTGAGCCACCCAGGCACCCCCTCTTTATTCTTCACTGTATTTTGGCTTCATTCTTTCCCTTGACTCTTCTTTCATGTGTTCAGCAAGGAGAGGCTATAGGATATTAGCTCCTTTAGATTCAAGTGCAGCTCCTTTCCTCATATGTGAGAACTCACCCTTTCAGCCTCTTCTGCACAAACACCAAGGGTTTTCTCCTGCTGACTTGAGCATTCTTGGGCATCTGGGAAATATGACTATCTTCTTGCTTTCCAGTTAGCAGAGCAACAAATGAGTGCTCCAAGGGCACATTCAGTCAGTTTTCTATTTGAATATTCTTCCTGAAACTCCTAATACACCAGTTAGAACATTACTACTCAAGGAAAAACATTGCTTTAGTTTGGAGAAACAATGTTCAGATTGTAGTTTCCGTCATCCTGCTGGGTAAAGCCATTGCCTTTGGTCTGGCACACATGTATTTGTACTGTGTTTAATTTGACAAGCACTTGTAGGTGAATACTGACTTAATTCCTGGGGAGACCTACTTGTGTGTTTACAGTTAACAACATTGTTTCCAACTAATTAAACTCATTCTTAACTTTTTTCTCAATTGACTTTTCTTGATTTAACATGTATGTGCCTACAGGGTTACTCTCTTACAAGCCTCTATAATTTTCTGATGTCAGATCTGACTTTCAGAGCTTACTGACAAATATTACCATTTGCTACTATTTAAAATTGTAGTGAAGGGCAGTAGATGTTTAGTTTTAAGACTTAAATGGCATTGATGTGATGGGGAAATTGTATTCATTGGTAAGGAAAATTTGGAACAGCAGTTGGCATGACTGCAACATGTCTCTATTCTTTAGAATCTCTTCCAGATGTATATTGTGAGTATAAGTGGGAGAGACAAAGGATAAAGAATAAGGAAGATAAATTTGTCAGGATTTCCTATCCCTTGGGCTTATAGAAAATGGTCTTTTAAGGACACTGTTCATATTCATCATGTCTAAGAGAAAGTAACTTTACGTCAAACAGCTCTTGGTACTACTTGGAAATCAAAGATATTGCTGTGGACATTACAGCTTCCATAAAAAATTCATTCTGCAGACACTTTCATTGGTGCAATCACCACTTTTTTTGCCTTTTGATTTTTTATCTTATTTGATGAACCTGTAAAAAGTGTTATGCTGGGGGCAAATAATTTATTCTGAAAGAACACATATTATTAGAATTTATTTGGGAACCAAGCACTGGAACTTTGAAAACTGAGGAACTGATGAAGTGTTCTTATTTTCTGGGTTGTTTACCATCTTTCCATGTACAAACCAGTACCTGAGAAGTGTTTTCTTAGTAAACTGGAAAGGTCCTGAGACTGTATTTCTCTGCAGTTATGTCACACTTGATTACATTTATAAAACACATCTGAAGACTCCAAATTGTTTCATATATACAAAAGTATTTCTCAGAGGTCTGAAGAAAAGTGCCGTGGTCATGTTAAATAAGAATCAGGTTCTAAAACCATGATGTACTTTTCTCAGCAAAGAGTGGTGAGGATATATCTATATATAGATATAAATATAGATCTATATGTAGATATAGATATATATGTATTTTAATTATGGTTATGGGTTAAACTGTGTCCCTCAAAAAGATATGTTCAAATCCTAACCCACAGTACCTGTGACTATGACATTATTTAGAAAGTAAGGCCTTTTCATATGTAATCAAGTTAAGAGGAAGTCCTACTGGAGTATGATGGGCCTTTATCTAGTATGACTGCTTTCCTTATAATGGGAGAAGAGACCCTGACACACGTAGAAGATGGCCATGCAAAGACAGGGGTGGAGATTGGAGCTATGCTGCAATCCAAAGAATGACTGGGGGTACCAAAATGCAAAAAAGCCAACCAAGGAAGGGGCCTCCATTAGAAGCTTCAGAGGGAAGAAGGCCCTGCCAACATCTTGATTTCAGATACAGTTATTGAAAAACAGGCAGGACATAACTCTCTAAAACGCATTAAAACTGCCTACGTGGAGGCATAATTTGATGAACAATTAGGTATGTTGTCTGATAAATCTAATTATGGAACTCTGCATGTTTCAAAAGTAGGAGGCAACTGTTTTTGTTTTGATGCTTGCCAACTTGTTTAGAAAGAACCAAAGAATTGTAAGCAGATATGAAAGGGACCTCAGTGAATTTGATGGTGAATGAGAGGACTTGGTTTCCCATAGCAATGTCAGTTTCTAATGTTGGGCATCTTGTTCTCAGTCCCTAAGTCCCCTAATCGAATCAGCACCATAGCAATGATGACAGCATCTGTGTCAATGAGACACTGCAGTTCAGTCCACTCTGAAATCTCGGTAATGGTACAGAGACAACATAATTAAAACTTGGATACTGAAATTTCAGGATCTCCTATCATGAAAAATGTAACATTTAGTTGTGAGCACAGAAAATCAGACAGGTTAACCATCCCTAGGTATCTTGTACTGCAAGGTTGCCTCCTGTAGGGGAGTGTTTATAAAAGTCGTGCCAGTCATATGCTGAATCTTTACAATATGGACTGACATCAGGGACCCCTTTCAAACTCCCTGTGTAAACAAGATGAAATAAAAACAAAGTCATGTTCCTAGGTCTCTCTCAGCCTGTATGTAGCATATTCATCCAAACTCTCCCTTTATAGAACCTAGCTGATCTCTTTGGCATTAATGTTCCCTTTTCTGTTTAGTATTAGGTTGTCTTTGCAGGAGGAACTACATGAATGGTTTTCCTACATTGTCACATACAAGCAAAAAACTAACTCTTTTGTTTTCAAAGTTGGCAAACACAAAGAAGAAAAGATCCTAAATAACATCACCATCACCATCATTATCATGATCATCATCAACAGTGGTTTATTTAGGATCTACTGTGTAAAGTAACTAATGTCTTGGGTATACAAAGAAGCTTAAGGCCTTATATACTGGCTCTCAAGGGCTGACAATCTAGTTGGAAAGGCAGGACATAGAAATGAAGTAGCAGTGTGGCATGTTAAGATTTAAATGAAAGAAACTTTTTAAAAAATATTTTATTTATTTGACAGAGAGAGATCACAAGTAGGCAGAGAGGCAGGCAGAGAAAGAGAGAGAGGAGGAAGTAGGCTCCCTGCCGAGCAGGGAGCCCGAGGCGGGACTTGATCCCAGGACCCTGAGATCATGACCTGAGCCCAAGACAGAGGCTTAACCCACTGAGCCACCCAGGGGCCCATAAATGAAAGAAACTTTAAAAAAAGATTTTTATTTATTTATTTGAGAGAGAGAAAGATAGTGAGAGGAAGTACCGTGACCTGAGCCAAAGGCAGGTGCTTAACCGACTGAGCCACCCAGGTGCCCTGAATGAAACTTTGAGTAAGTGTGCTGGCCCTTGGTGGAAGAGAGAAGTTTGCAGTGAATTGTAGGGTTAGCAAAGGTTTCGTGGAGGTGGGACTTGAGCTTGAACCATGGGTGATATACAGCTTATTTAATAGGAGATGATGGGAGGGTTCATCTTCTAGATGAAAGGAGTATAATGAACAAAACCCTGGACAAGGCAATGCATGAGTTTTGTTTAGGAGACCACAGCTAGATTTATTTGATTGGATTGGAAAGTTCCTAAAGGGGAGCAAATGGAGGCTAGATTGTGGAAGATCTTGAATGTCTGACTTGGGTTTTTGACCTTCCCTATAGGAAACTGCTGAGCATGAGGATATTTGCAAAGCAATATTTTCAGAGGTGTGACTAAGGGGAACCAAGTAGAAAATTCAGTGATACTTTGAAGATCTGGACTAAGGCATTTGGAACTAAAAGGAGTTGATTGATGTAACTGCTATCATTAAGGCAGATTTGGGAGAGTTGACTTACTGGATTTGGGAATGGGAAGAAGGAACACGGGATTTGGGAATGGGAAGAAGGAACACGGGAAAGGAAGTAATCAAAGATTCTTCAGACTTTAAGTTACCTTTTACACCTACTTAAGAATGTTTGTTTTTATTTTTTAGTCAACAATTAATAAGCTCTGATAATGTGTCAAGTAGCATGCTAAGTTTTGAGGACAAAATGATAATAGGGAATGGTTCTAAGCACTGAGGAGCTCACACACAAACTCTACAATAATTAAAATCTGCTGTGCCCAGTGCTTTAGTTAATCATTATTGGTTCCTATCTTCATAGTGTGATAGATCCCTTTGGGAATCCAAGGAAAGCTATTGTCTAGAATGTGCTCTTTCCAAACATATACACAATAAAATGCATGTGCCTATCCATGCATCCAGGTTAAGAAGTCTTCCCATAGATCGGAGCACAAAGTGCTATAGGAGTCTCAGGGGTAGAGTAACAATGTTTTTAGGAATGTTGTGGGAAGCCCTCACAGAAGGATGGTATTGTCTCACAAGAAGAGAGCACTGTAGTATAGGCATAGGAGTTAAGAATTCAGGGAAAGGCATAAAACTGTGAATGTGTATATGTTTAGGTGATAGCAAGTAACTTGATGTGGCTGGAGTGTAGATATATGTGTAGGAACTTAGGGCAAGATTGTGAACACCCTTTGAAGCTATGTAAATAGTATCAGTAGTATTAATGAAAATGATAATGGTAACAAGATTGGCTATTTATGGGGCTTCTACACCCTCTGATGAATATTTTAGTTTAGCTTAGTTTAGTTTTAAAGATTTTATTTATTTGAGAGAGAGAGAGCGTGAGAGAGAGAGCATAGCAAGAGGAGAGGCATATGGAGAGGGAGAGGGCAAACTTCCCACTGAGCAGTGAGCCCAATGCAGGGCTCGATCCCAGCACCCTGGGATCATGACCTGAGCCTAAGGCAGTCTCTTAACCCACTGAGCCACCCAGGCGCCCCCCAATTAGTATTTTAAATACATTGTCAGTAAGCTTTTTATCAACCATGTAAGTCAGGTATTGTATACATTTTATAATGAAGAAATTGAGTTATTGACAAGGTTGACTTATTCAAAATTATGCAGATAGTAAATGGTGAACTGAGAGTTTAAACAAGGTCTGATTCCAAAGACTGTTCTTACTCCACTGTTCTTTCTTTTTTTTTTTTAAAGATTTTATTTATTTATTAGAGAAAGAGAGAATGAGAGTGAGAGAGGATGAGAGGTCAGCGGGAGAGGCACACTCCCTGCTGAGCAGGGAGCCCGATGTGGGACTTGATCCTGCAACCCCAGGATCATGACCTGAGCTGAAGGCAGTTGCTTAACCAACTGAACCACCCAGGTGCCCTATACTATTTCTTTAAAAATATTTATACTGAGTCCTGTAAGCACTAAGGAGCCATCAGAGATATCAGTGCAGAGAAGTAGCATAAAATAGGTGAGTGCTTTAGAAACATAATTTTGTTGGTAATATAGAAAATTGAATGGAAAGGAAGGGAATGAAAGCCTGGGTTTAGGACAACCAGGTAGAAGGCTATCTTAAAAACCCAAGTGTAAGAAAATGAAGGTCTGGACCAAGGCAATGTGTGATAAATGTTTCATGTACGCTTGAAGAGAATGTGTAACTTGCAGTTATTTAGTAAAGTTCTAGAAATGTTGATTGGGTTAGGTTGGTTATTAGTGTTGTTCAATTCTTCCATGTTCTTACTGATTTTCTCTCTACTTGTGCCATAAATTATGGGGAGAAGGAGGTTGAAATCTCTGAGTACAATGTAGATTTCTCTATTTTTCATGGCAATTTTATCTATTTTTGCTTCATATAATTTGAAACTCTGTTCTTAGGTACATAAACAAGTGGGATTATGTCCTTGATAAATAGACCCCTTTTCATTATGAAGTTATCTTGTCTTTGGTGATATTCTTTGCTCTGATATCTGCATTGTCAGCTAATAATATAGTTATTCCTCATTTGGTTTGATGATTGTTAGCATGATATATTATTTTTCATTATTTTAACTTTGTTTGTCTTTATATTTAAAATGACTTATTTTAGGCATAATTGGGTCTTGCTTTATTATCCAGTCTGACAAGCTCTGTTTCTGTATTGGGGGGGGG
>PISX010021864.1:0-32758 GCA_004024625.1 Mellivora capensis
GTTGGGGGGGTAGGAAAAGAAGAAAAGAAACAAGATGGGATCGGGAGGGAGACAAACCATTAGTGACTCTTAATCTCACAAAACAAACTGAGGGGTGCTGAGGGGAGGGGGATCGGGAGAGGGGGGTGGGGTAATGGACATTGGGGAGGGTATGGGTTATGGTTAGTGCTGTGAAGTGTGTAAACGTGGCGATTCACAGACATGTACCCCTGCGGATAAAAATACTTTATATGTTTATAAAAAATAAAAAAGTAAAAAAAAACAAAACTGGAAGTTAAAATATCAAGCTGGTAGTGATGTCAAGTGTTGAGAAGTTGAAAGACTACTTGTTAACTAATTTCAATGTGGCACAGTTGGCTTCAGAGCAAATTTACACTTTTTACTGGGGTCAAGGGTATTCCTGTGCCTAGTGCTGGTGGTGAGCTGGCCTCTGCATTTCCCCTTTGACTTCTACTGAACACCTATTCTGGCCTCCAGTGGCCTGATAATATGAAAATTATTCAATCTGTCTAGGAAGCAGTCTAACTCAGCTCTGATTTGTAATTAAAGCCGGATAACACTGAAAGTACACAGAATTTTCTGGGTTTTTTTTGTCTGCTGCTTAGATGCCATCGTAAGCCTATACAATTCTGACAGTAAATGAACAAAATCAAAATGAGTGTTTTCCTTTCCCCTGGAGCAGATACACTCAGTGTTGACAACGTGTTCTGCAGCACGCAGACGAGACGACTTTCCAACATCTGACTTCCTTTCATATTTCTGCCATAGCTGACTGCTGCCCACATTTGATCAAAAACACCTTTTTCCACATGGCAGATTAACTGTGCTTCTGGAGGCCAGGGAGCTTCAAGAGCATGATTTTTAGTAGGTACAAACCTATCGGGAGCTTTTCATCGAGGAAAGCCTCTAGGAATGGGGGGGGCGTGGCAAGCGAGGAGAGTGGCGAGGCTGGGCTGCATGGGTCACTGGAATATGAATGAACCTCGTGTCAAATGAGAGACATTAAATGAAAAGGCACTTTGAGGCAGTTTTCCCCAAACTTGCCTGCTCATCAGTAAGACTTATGTGGGGCCTATGACAGAAGTTCAGCCCCCTGGGCATCATCTTAGAACCTCCAAACCGGTCTTCAGGGGTGACAGCTTGATCACCTTGACTTGTAACCAGTGGAGTGGTGCTTGTTAGGGTCAGGCCAACTGAGCAAAGGCCGCCACTCCACAAATGTTAGCCTTGAACAAATGGGGGTTAGCTCTGAGAGAGGCATCGCTTCTTGGAGCAACACTTTCAGTAGACTTGAACTTTAAAGGATTTCAATCCTGGACACTAGAGATGGAATCTGAGGGTTGATTAGAAGGTACGTGCAAGGCCACGTGCAAAGCAGTGGCCACGTCCCATTCAGTCTCCTGTCCCCGACACAGAGGTGTTTTTTGGTATCTGCTGTCACTCCCCAGTTCTCGGTCTCACCCTACAACATGGCAGGTCACAGCTGTCCCTGCCTCTGATGACTGCCCAGGCAGATCTACCCCCTTCCCTCGTGACTGTACTAACATTCCTAAAGCCCACTTTCATCCAAGTCTTTTTTTGATGAAAACAAAATGGAAGCACCAACCAATCAAAACCACCCCCCCCCACACACACACACGCGTAACCCTCCCGCTGTGGATCCCTGTTGCCTCTAGAATTAAATACAGTCCTTCCCCACGGCATTCAGAACTCTCAGGACAGCCCCAGCCCCGCTTCCCCACAAATAACAACTGTGCTGCCCAGGTGCATGGACGGCCATACCCCCAGCATGCCTCCAGCCTTCCTGCTCCCCTGGCTGTGCCTAGTCTGTGCCCCCACCTCACCGCGCCACTCTGCGCCTCCTCTCCCACGTCTCCACAGGTCTTCCCACTGTGCCTGTCTCCACAGGTCTTCCCACTGCCACCAACTCCGTCTTACTTCTGCTGCCACGCTCCATGTATAATGCTACCCTGCTCTGTTTTGTGTTTTACTGGGAGCTCCTTGAGAACACCGTCTCTATTTTAAGAAAGCACCTTTTAATCTCTCATACTGTCTAGTGTGTGGGAGTACCGAAAAGGGCCGTGTGACCGAATCATGGGGCCACGGAGAAAAATGGTGTCCCTGTAACTTACTAGCTGGGAGAATTCCGAAGCCTTCCTCAGCCTTTCAGAGCTTCTGTTCCTTTATTAGCCCAGTAGCAGCGACACATACCGCCAGCCCTACAATATTATGGTAAGGAACCAGTGTCTGTGAAAGTGTCTTTACTCACAATAATTGCTCAGTGATGAAGCAGAGCCGCCCTTCCCTTCTTAATGCGTACTTACTAGATTGATTTAAGGATGCTAACTAAAGCAGAAAATATTTACAGATTCATTTTTCTGGTTTCGGGCTATAGTTATTTCCAGTTTTTATATAGGTACAAAAATCTTTTCCTTCTGTCTCTCCTAAGAGGAGTTAACTTGGCCTGAAAAAGAGGGAAAGCAGCAATTTTTCCTGGTCGGTTATGTGCACTGTAAAAAATAAACATTCTACTTGAGCCGTTATTCCGGAAAACTGGAATTTCATTGGTAGTCCCTCATCCATTTATGCATAGGAGTTCCTAAAGGTAACCCCCGCCCCCCCCAACTGCAGAAGCTAGAAATATGAAGACAAGGGAGACGGGGAAGAATGGTGACATAATTCCATGATAAAATGCCTGTGATAGTTGGGATGAGGGCAGCGGACATGTGCAGGTGTGAGAGCTGGAGAGGTCTGTTTTTTTTAAGTGCTGATTCATGGCCACGATTGTCATACCAATAAGAAGCATTAACTCCTAATTGGGTCTGGCCTCCGTTCAAAGGCTTCCAGAGGAGAGCTCTGATGTCAGAGTAGGAATTAACCAGGGAAGCAGAGGTGGAGTAGTTTCTAGAAACAGAACCACCATAAGCCAAGGCAGAGCGGCATGAGGGAGAGGAGTAATGACTTCAGTGTGACCGCAGCACAAACGTAAAGGGAGGGTTGGCGGAGATGAGGCTGGACAGGTGGTCCTGAACATAAAATTCTGAATTAATAAATTGTGGTTATGACTTTTCCTTATTTTAAAAAAAGAAAACCTTGGTTTCTTAATTTTATGCAAAATGTGTTCTGTTGAGACAAAATTTGTTTCATTTTTACTTCTGTTTGGCTGTATATTTTTCAGAATAATTATATTCCTCGGGGAGCAGTAAATGAGAGACATGAATTTTGTACAAATGCCGGTTTGATCATCAATCATGCAGCTATCCCTGGCTTTCACCAGGGGACATGGAGTGGGAAAGAATGGCAAGTGCTGGGCACCTGAAAAGAAACCCAACTCCTCTTCTGGGAAGTGAGTTTATTCTTCTTGGAGACCTGGGGATCCTGAGGGGACACAGTCTGGGAGGCAGGAAGTGCTACGGAGGACGGGGAGAAGCCCCTCTCGTGGGCTGGACTGAAGCTTCAACTCCTGTCTCCTTTCTTTGGCAGTCTCCGCAGGACTTCCGTCCTGCCTCACATCATGCTGTCATCTGTCAGCTGCTAGACGGGTCAACAGTGGGGGAAGGCTCTGGGGTCTCAGCAGCAGAGTCTGCACTCAAACAGCTCTGCCCCTTTCCTGGGCACAGCAAATATGTACACACCACACGGACCAAGAGACCGCACTGTGAGAGGGCAGCTAACCGAAAACAAATCGATTCCACCCCAAAACACGCTGAGGCCTTCCACATCCACTCTCCTGTACCGACCTGGGGCATCAGAGCCTCTTTTCTTCAACTCTCCTGACAAGCTCTGCGCTCAGAAGGTCCCTTTGCACGACGTAAGCAAGTCACCACTTATAAGCAAAGAGAGGTAACCTCCAGATCCTTTAGATGACTTTCATTCTTCTTTGTCCCGGATATTTTAAAACGACAGGTAAAAATATCTATTCTCAGGACTGTAGGAAATAAAAATGTTTGCCCTGAAGGGAATGAACTCTTGATTTAGCTAAGCTTCATTTTAAAGAGTCTATCTTAAATAGAGATACAGTATTACATGATATTAAAATCTGACAAATTTCATGGTGAAGTAATCTATTTTCTCAGCCAGAATACCTTTTTGCAGTTGTTTTGTTTTGTTTTGTTTTTCTCTAAACAAGATAAACCTGTTAAATTGAACAGAAGAATGAAGACCCAGAAAACGAAAACACTTATTCTGAGACCAGGGCCAGTCCTAAGAACAAAGTGGTTCCTGTTAGTAGGCGGGAAGAGAAAGATGCTATAATTATTTTTCCTCCACAACAAGACAATAAGGAAAGCATATCTCAGCCTCCTAGATCAAGAGACTTGCACTTTCTGCCAGACCTGGGAGGATTTCCGCTTACCTATGAGTTCTTCTTCTTCTTATTTATTTTTTTAAGATTTTATTCATTTATTTGACAGAGAGATAGGAGAAGTCAAGTAGGCAGAGTGGCAGGCAGAGGGAGAGGGAGAAGCAGGCTCTCTGCCGAGCAGAGAGCCCGATGCGGGGCTCCATCCCAGGACCCCAGGGATCATGATCTGAGCCGAAGGCAGACGCTCAACCGACTGAGCCACCCAGACGTCCCACCTCTGAGTTCTTTATTAACCTTTGGATCAGCTGCCATTAAACACTCCCGAGCACAACAACTGCTTTCTATCCCTCAACTTATCATCACTACAAGATGAGCAATGTTATCACCCCCATTTCACAAATGAAGGAACTGAGGCGCAGAGAGGCCAAGGAACTCACTCAAGGTCACACAGACAGGAAGCTGCAGAAGCCAGGTCGGACTGACGCTGAAGGCTTGCTTCTCCACTTTTACCCTGTGCACTCTACCTCCTTCAGTGACCGTGCTGAGTTCAGTATGGAGTGACAGAAGCATTCCCATGTGCCCATTCCAATCCTAAACTATTTCACAAAACTCTTCTGTGGCATTTTTTTTTATTATGTTCAGTTAGCCACCATATAGTACACCATCAGTGTCTGATGTCGCGTTCAACCATTCATCATTTACGCATAACACCCAGTGCTCATCACCACTCGTGCCCTCCGTGATACCCACCACCCTGTGGCGCCTATCCACCCTGTGGCCGTCCTTCCCCATCACCAAGCACTGTACTCCCCACGCCGGGATGAAGAGAACAGCAGGGGTCAGACAGCGAAAGCTAGCGCCTTTGCAAAGCACGCTGCTTCAAGAGTGTCTCGCTTTGTGGCCTCACTAATGACTGACTACAAAGAATCAAAGAGAACCACTATCTGCCCACCTCCTGAACCCCTCAGGTGACCCAACTTACTCCATGGAGTCGATGATTTTTTTTGGCTCCACAGGGCACGGGTAGATGACCTCATCGATGTGCTTCAGGTTACAGTTTGAAAAGGCAGTGGAGATATGAATGAAGGCTTCAAGCTTTGGCATCTGACTGGCCATGAGCAAGAGCTGCTGGGTGGCTGTGACGTTCAGTTGCACGGCGTGTCTGCAGGAGGTAAAGCAGAAGTACAATGAGGCAACCCGCTGTCCTGCTTTGCTAGAACGTCACCTACTCCAGGAACGGGCACGTACATCTCATTTCTGTGGCTGCACCAAAGGCCCAGGAAGAAGAGCACAGATCATAGCTACACAGTTGTGTGATGCCTGGAATGTGTTTTACTTGATGCCGTGTTCTGTGCACATAAATCCTAGTCACTGAAGCATTGTTCGTATTGCATTTAGAGATAGCTTGGTTCTAAATCAACTGGAAGGAAAAACAAATCAAAATTTTCTGGATGTATAAAGGGGTTTCTTAAGCAGCCACTAAAAATATAAAGATACATAAATTGAGCATCTAACTCCAGAAGGTGCAAAAATTCAAATGAATTGTAGGAGAGTAGCAGTGGATAGAGAATGAGAAATAGAAATTTCTATTGCAGGGGCACCTGGGTGGCTCAGTGGGTTAAGCCTCTGCCTTCGGCTCAGGTCATGATCTCAGGGTCCTGGGATCAAGCCCTGCATCAAGCTCTCTGCTCAGCAGGGAGCCTGCTTCCCACCCCCCCGCCAAGTCTACCTGCTTCTCTGCCTACTTGTGATTCCTGTCTGTCAAATAAATAAATTTTAAAAATCTTAAAAAAACAATAAAAAAAGAAAGAAATTTCTATTGCAAAGATCCAGGTCAGACCTAAAAATCAATGTCAAAATCCCAAATTTTAGGGACGCCTGGGTGGCTCAGTGGGTTAAGCCGCTGCCTTCGGCTCGGGTCATGATCTCAGGGTCCTAGGATCGAGCCCCGCATCGGGCTCTCTGCTCAGCAGGGAGCCTGCTTCCCTCTCTCTCTCTGTCTGCCTCTCTGTCTACTGTGATCTCTGTCAAATAAATAAATAAAATCTTAAAAAAAAAATCCCAAATTTTAGCTAATAGAATACCAAGTTATATAAGTATAATACGAGATGACAATGAAATGGTTCATTCTAGAAACACAAGGTTTATACAATATCAGGAACCCTATTAATATAACTAAAAAAGATAATAAAAAAGAGAAAAACTAAATGATTCTCTATATGTATTTTTAAACCTTTAAAATGATATTCAGTATCCTGGGGCGCCTGGGTGGCTCAGTGGATTAAAGCCTCTGCCTTCGGCTCAGGTCATGATCCCAGGGTTCTAGGATCGAGCCCCGCATCGGGCTCTCTGCTCCGCGAGGAGCCTGCTTCTCTTCCTCTCTCTCTGCCTGCCTCTCTGCCTACTTGTGCTCTCTGTCTGTCAAATAAATAAATAAAATCTTTAAAAAATCCTTAAAAGAAGAATAAATGATTAAAATACATCACTTTCCCTTTGCTAGCCTATATCATGTTTAATGGTGAAAAGTTAGGAGCACTGCTTTTAAAATCAGGGCCAAGGGGTTCCTGGGTGGCCCAGTCAATTAAGTATCTGCCTTCAACTCAAGTCATGATCTCGAGGTCCTGGGATCAAGCCCTGCGTTGGACTCCCTGCTAGGCAGAGAGCCTGCTTCTCCCTCTCCCTCTGCCTGCTGATCTGCCTACTTGTGTGCTCTCGCTCACTCTCTCTCTCTGTCAAATAAATAAATAAAATCTTAAAAAAAAAAAAAAAAGTCAGGGCCAGGAAGAATGGCTGCAATTACTACTACTACTTAATATTGCTCTGAACTTCCACCTGGTAATTAGAGAGGAAAACATAAGGAATTAGCAGATGTAACAGTTGTAAAGGCAGTCATGAAAATCCCTATCAGATTACATAATTGTATATGTGGGAAACAAACAAAAGAGTTAACAAACAACAACAAAAACCTACCCTGGGACATGCAATGATTCATTCAGTAAAGTGTCCATTTATGAAAGTTATGTTAAAGGAAAAAACTGGAGAATATGGTAGAAGAAAGGCACATATTCAAAACTGAACATTTAAAAAATATATCCAGTTAAGAAAAAAGGAACAGACTATATAAAAATATAAAACTTCATTAAGGGTTATAGAAAAATTGAATAAACAATATATTGTTCTTAGATAGGAAGAGCCAATGTTTTAAATATGTTGTTTTTCTAAAGTACTTGACATGTTCATATTCAGTAATCCTAATCAAATTCCCAACTTTTTATGAGGTTGGAAAAATTATCTTAAGCAGATGAGAATAGTCAGGAAAATTCTATAAAAAGAGAATGATGTGTGTATACTTGCCTAATAAAGTAAAAAATTACTGTAATAACTTACTGTGGTGTTGGGAGAGAAAGCCTAAGTAATGGAACAAAATAAAGAGTCCAACATTGGAAATTCAGTATATTATAAGAGCTTCATTAAATAAAGAGTAAAAACAAATCATTTAATAAATGTTTCTTTTTTTTAATAAATGTTTCTTAAGAAGTAGCCATCTGTTAGAAATTTTTCAAAAGCTACTCTATATTTACACCCACATCACTTTCCTTTTTATAGAATTTTCCTATTTCTCTTTATAGGCAAAAAAACCCTCTAAATGGGTCAAAGCTGTAAAGGAGAAAATTAAGCAATAAAAACTGTAGAAGAAATTATGAATAATGCATAAATAATAAAAATAGTTGAGGACAAATGATAAAGTATTTTGAGCTTTGTAAAAGACCAAAAATCAATATGCTAACTATTCCAACAAGTCTTAAAATTGACAAGAAAAACATGTTTCAGTAGAAAAACAGGCAAAGAACACGAATAGGCACTTCACAAAAGAATAAGATGCCAATACTATGCAGCCATCAAAATGAAATCTTGCCATCTGCAACGATGTGGATGGAACGAGAGGGTATCATGCTTAGTGAAATAAGTCAATCAGAGAAAGACAACTATCATATGATCTCCCTGATATGAGAAAGTGGAGATGCAACGTGGGGGGTTGGGGGGGGTAGGAAAAGAATAAATGAAACAAGATGGGATTGGGAGGGAGACAAACCATAAGTGACTCTTAATCTCACAAAACAAACTGAGGGTTGCTGGTGGGAGGGAGGTAGGGAGGGGGGGTGGGGTAATGGACATTGGGGGAGGGTATGTGCTATGGTTAGTGCTGTGAAGTGTGTAAACCTGGCGATTCACAGACCTGTACCCCTGGGGCTAAAAAAACATTATATGTTTATTAAAAGAAAAAAAGAATAAGATGCCAATCAGCATTTCCATGCCCTCAACTTTTCTCATTATCAACAAAATCAAAATACGGATTGGCATTTCCATTATATTGCCAACATTAAAAGTAAAGAATGATAATACAGTATGCCTGTGGGTGTCAGAAATGAGCATTCATGTGCACTGGGACAACGGAAATCAACACTGCCCATGTGGAAAGCAATGTAGCATTATATGTCAAAATGTAAACCATTTCTAACCTGGGCACATCTGGTACATCTCTAACAATTTTACTTCTGGACATTTACCCAAAGTAAAGCACACAATGGTATATTTTTAAAAAATGCAAGCACAGAGATGTTCACTGAAGCATTGTTTATAGTACTGAAAAATTAGAACAATCCAAAAATATTTACCAATATAGAACTGGTGGAGTATACTATAGACACATAAAATGGAATGTTGTTATACAGTCATTAGAAATCATAAAGAATATCTATTTACAATGAAAGATATCCAAAGATATAACTGAACAAGTCACTAAAAAATTATCAGTACGATGCCATTTTTTGGTGAAGTTGAACATAAGTCTATTTTATTATGGATGTGTAAAGAAAAGCTGGAATGGATGCTCTCTATGATATTAAGTGGTAGTCTCCGGGTGGCGAGATTTTTGGAGTTTGACTCCTTTGAATTTTTTTTTTCATGGAGAATATACCTTTAAAAAATTCTTTTAAATTTAAATTCAATTTAGTTAACATGGAGCATCTTATTAGTTTCAGGGGTAGAATTTAGTGATTCATTGCTTGCGTACATCTTTTTTCTTTTTTAACAGAAACCACAAGGAAACTGACATGCATGTGTACACGCACACACGTGCACCTGTGTGCACCATGAGCAGGAAGGGGGCATGTACCTCAGATGATCATCGAAGCGCACGGTGGCCGCACAGTGGAAGATAATGTTTGTACAGGAGAGAAGCTCTTGCATGTCCTCCTTGCTGATAGCAAAGTCGTTATGATTGAGGTCTGCATAGATAGCTCTGATCTTCTCATGCACGTTTGGACAAACTTCTTTGACTTTTTGAAACAGCTAAAACATAAATAGAAATCAATATGCACACAGCGTCATCACCATCACATTGCTCTTGTTTTTGTTGACGTGTCACATCGCAATTCTCAAAAACTGGTTTTATCTGTAATACCACTCAAAGAAGGCATTTACTCAAGAGCCATTTGTTTTACCTCCTGCTATTTGGTTAGCTTGGTATAATTTCCACTCCTCTTAATTTTATAAACATTCAAAAAAGTCAGTTCTAATATCCAGTAAGGAGTGTATTTTGAGCCTTTCCTGCAGGGTTGAAAGAGTAACAGTGAGTCGTCCATATCCTGCCCCTCCTCTTTTCCCCATGTTTATACATGGTGATTGTTTCCATTTTTGGCTGGGAAATATGGCTTTCAGTGCAAAATTACCAGCCTTTGCAAATTACCAGCAAAATCACCAGCCTTTACGAGGGAGGTCTCATGGACGCAAGTTCGAAACAACCTAGTTAACTGGCCCAGAGGAACAGTAGGTCTAAGCAGCACAAACATAATTAGAAAATAACAAATTCGGGAGACGCCTGGGTGGCTCAGTTGGTTGGACGACTGCCTTCGGCTCAGGTCATGATCCCGGAGACCCGGGATCGAGTCCCGCATCGGGCTCCCAGCTCCATGGGGAGTCTGCTTCTCCCTCTGACCTTCTCCTCGCTCATGCTCTCTCACTGCCTCTCTCTCAAATAAATAAATAAAATCTTAAAAAAAAAATAACAAATTCGGTGAATCTGTAATGGGTAAAACAAATACAACTTTTATATAATCTCATTCCAATATCGATGGCAGTTATTGTCTAGTAAGAGAATTACATGAGCTCATGTATGTTTTATGGGATATTAATTGATTTCTTAATATTCTAATTTCTTTATAAAGGAAAAGGAAAGAGCCCTGGCAGTTTTAGCTTTTATTAC
The DNA here is from genome assembly GCA_004024625.1 of Mellivora capensis. Lineage (NCBI taxonomy): Eukaryota > Metazoa > Chordata > Mammalia > Carnivora > Mustelidae > Mellivora > Mellivora capensis. The sequence continues at coordinate 10,569 of PISX010021864.1, forward strand.
CCTTGTTCAGATGGAACAGTCTCTACCTTCCCCTCCACACACAAGTTCTTAGATTCAACTGGTATTTTCCATTTTCTCAAAGAATGTAATTTTTAAAAAATGTTCTTGGTTTCAACCTGTTTTGACAAAAGGAAATTCTACTGTAGTATTGGCATGGGCTATTAGCAGTGAGGAAAAGTAAGGCTAAATGTTTAGGAAGGTTAGGAGCAGAGAAAATTAGTCTGTAGTTTTAATCATAGTAGAGTAGCTGAGCCTATTCCCTTCACCCCTTCTGCCCCCGAAGACAGTTTGCATGTCTTCCTTGATCCTGAATAGCAGGCTTCTTCCCTCCACCGGAGATCTACCCTAGGCTCTTTTATTGGCTAATAAGAAATCGATCTAAGGTAGTAAGAAAAATCATGTCTCATCTGAATCAGGCAAGACCATGTTCAGAGGCCCTTGTGGGAATCCAGTATGACCTCAGAAAAGGAGGTCAAGTCCACATATTGGCCTGGTGAGTTAATACACTCGCACCTTTGAGCTACCATTTTTTTTTTCTCTGCAGGAGCAGCCTTGCAGTAGCGTGAGACTAGAGTTCTGAAAAGTGTTTGGAGGTTAGATCAACCCTCAAAGGTTTTGTGACATTTGGGACTGATACGGTGGATCCAGTGTCTGAGGGACATTCTCAACAAAGGTCATTCTGGCTCTTCCAGAAAGATATTTAGCAGCTTTTGTAATCTGGATGAATCGTGAGCAAGCTAAATATTGGTTTTCACCATCAAAACTTTTCTTTCTCATAGTCCATGTTAGTCATGCGACAAATTAGATCTTTTTGGATAAATTTGTCTAAAATTTGCACAATTTCCCCCGTTTTTAATAATTTGATTTGTAGAAGGTTCTGTTTTGAGTCTGCGTGACAGATTTTATTCACAAGAAATTTATTTCGGGTTCTGTGGAGTCTTTGACTTTGACCTGTGATGACTTCTGGCTACATTAGAGTAGTAAGTGGAAAATGACTTCAGTGCCCATCCTTCCAGCAATGGAGTTCCTCCCACATGATGTAAGCTACCATACAGATTTTCTTTTGCCTTTGGTTTTTACGACTTTAAAAGGCAGAGAATCCCGTTACACCATATTATACTTCCAGCCCACCTATGCAAATGTGATCAATGGAGATAATTACCATTTCAGGAAATAGTGTTCTGAGCTATATTCTATTTATTGATTATATTTTCCAATGACAGGGCATAGCCGAATGCGTATGGTGTAATTCTTTTTAAAGTCTAAGTTTTCTAATCCAGATGGGATTTATTATGGTCAATTGAAATAAATCAGAGAATTGGCTGCAGCAATTCAAACCACAGGGCTAAGTGAGGGTCACATTTTACTATGCTATCCATGCCCACTAATATGACTTTCCTCATCTGGCATCTCACCATTTTGCTTCAGCCTCTAACAAAATAATACTTCTTAAATGTTGCCACATCCTAAATAGACTGCTGAGATTACAGCCAACCGTCATCCAATAGGTTAGTGCTTTTCAAAGTGTTACCCACCAAGCGAACTGGATCGGAACCACTAAGATGCACATTAGAAGTGTGTATTTCCCCTGGCCCCACCCACTAAAGAAGAAATGACTGGGGAACACTCAGGAGTTTGCATTTCACATCAGGTTCCCTGGTCGTTTTTAACTGGTCCCAAGATGAGAACTTCTCCAGCTGGAGTGCTAACGTGGATTAATTGTTCATGAACAATGGTGTTTGGCTCATTTCTCTTTACAGGACATCAGTGGTTTTCAAACTGTGTAGGCGTAAGAAAGATCTAGGAACCAATTAAAAGTGACTTCCTTACTCTACCCTCCGAGACCTTGACTCAGTAGGTTTGGCAAATAACCCCAGCACTTGCACGTCTTAACCAGCTCAACGGATAGGTCTGCCAGTCCGGGTACCATACTTGGTGAAAGAAATATGATTTCAAAAAACTTGGTGAAACATTAATTTGGAAAATTAATGTTCATTTTTAAAGTCAGGGCTTAAATGTCCCCCTCTGGTAGGTAAACTCCTTGGTTCTTGTTTACCATTTTACGCTGGACAGCACCCAGTTCATTGAAAAGACTCAAATGTTGCTTGTTACACCAAAATTAATTACTGTAAGAACAGTGACAGAACCAGGAATGGGAGCTTGATTCCTGAAATTGTTTCCTGGCTCTTTTGTGTTGGTGGGATAAAAGACAGGAGATAACTACCACAGGTAGAAGAAACAAAGTGTTCTCTTGGGTCTCTGCATGATTGCAAATGGAAGCCGAAAAGGCTCAGAGCAGAACCTTTGCTTTTGTAATAATGACACAACTAAAGGACAGAAGAAATGCTGCAAATGAGTCCTCCGTGGACACCAGCTCTCAGAAAAGTCCCTTTGCTGATGTGAGGCATTCATTAAGGGTAAGAAGAAAACAGATGGAACAGACACGAGTGAAGAAAAAATATATAATTTCAAAAACGTCATTGAAGGTCCACCAATAAAGAACTTGATACAGTTATTTTAGATTCTAAGAGTTCATCATATTCCTTTTCATACAGTCTTTATGTAACGGCATCGGACTGAGAAAGTGAAGAGTACGGTAGCTACCTGCCATTGACGAAGACTCAAGGAGGGACTGCTGTGTTCCCATTTCCTGAAACCCTGTTCTTGACAGAGGCAGGACGCTTATCTGTGGTCACTGAAAGATCACAGGTAAGAGGCTCTCTCAACATTTCAAACTTGGGGTGCCTGGGTGGCTCAGTCAGTTAAGCGTCCGGCTCTTGATTTCAGCTCAGGTCATGATGTTAGGGTCATGACACAGAGCCCTTGAGCCCTTAAGATTCTCTCTCTCCCTCTCCCTATGCCTCTCCTCCTCCTCACTTTCTCTGTCTCTCTCAAGTAAGTAAATAAATTTAAAAAAATATTTCAAACTGGTAACAAAGCTATACATTTCTCTTGGGAAGTCTAGGACTGTTCTATTGATTTGACATTACACAGCAAGGATTTCTCTCTCTTAATTTCTTTTAAACACAAGAGACCATCCATATATGGTAATAATTACTGATAGCCCAGACACAGGAGAGAAACTTTACTATCTTCTAAGTGAGAAAATTTAGCAGAAAGAAGACCAGGAAGAGAAATTTTCTGGATTCGATAAACACCTTGGGTATGACTTTTGTAGCCAGACACTATGATTGCATTTTTATTAGAAACATGAATTGAGCAAGGGGTTGGGGGTGTGACATTTATATTATGCTTTTGAAACAACGTAGAGGTTCTGAACTTGGATTTCTACAATTAACTTGTTATCCGCATGACCTCACTTTGTTTTTTCTTTTTTTAAAAAATATTTTGTTTTTATTTATTTGAGAGAGAGAGCATGCCCACGTGAGCATGAGCGGGGCGAGGGGCAGAGAGAGAGGGAGAAGCTGACTCTGCCAAGCAGGGAGCCTGGCACAGGACCTTGGGATCATGACCTGAGCTGAAGGCAGACACTTAGTGACCGAACCACCCAGATGACCTCACTTTGGAGGTACCCACAGAGGGTTCAGCACCCCCAGACAGACCAGTGAAAGTCATTTTTTGTTGTTGGTTTGTTTTTTTTAATTTACTTGAGAGAGAGCAAACCCAGGACCCTGGGATCATGACCTGAGCCAAAGGCATACACTTAACAACTGAGCCACCCAGGCGCTCCAAAAGTCATTGTATATTTAATAATCTTGAGAGTCTTTGATCTTCAATATATTGAGTTCCTCTCTTTGAATATAACTACATTCTCCAGTTCCAGTAGCCCATCAAAGTTTGCCTCATATTTTTAATTGGGAAACAGAAGGTAAGTTCTCTTAAGCTAAAGGGAGATCTCTGTGGAGTGCCAGGTGTCCAACAGCAGAAGAGAACCTGTAACATTTGTCGGAGAAATTAGGTAGTGCCGAGTGAAAGCAAATGAACAGATCCTGCAAGGAATTAGCAAGGTAGATGCATAATCTAAGTTGAGAACCATTATATATCAAATCAGTCCAAGTAAATTAAGGCAGAAACTATCATACCCAATATAAAGATTCATGAAAACTTACAAAATGTTAAGGTTTTGCTCATTCCCTAGTAACTCTCATAAGCTAGAAAGGCTTAACCTAGAAGTTTTCATTACTTCAGTGAGGACCGTTTCTATAGGACCATAAAGCAGTAGGGCAGCAGTGTTATTATCAAACTTTGCCACGTAGAAGGGTAAACTAGAAAGTTATTGAAAACAAACAAACAAACAAAAACCCAGATGTCCTGACCCTGGAGATTCTGACTCAGTTCTGAGTGGAAGCTTGGGCATCTGTACCTTGAACAAGCTCTCCAGCAAGCCTGATACACACTGTGAGAGCCACTGAGAAAGATCTCAGGCTCTTTGGAGTCAGGGAGACCCAGGTTTGAATCCCAGTTCTGCTGTTTATTAGCTGTGTGACTGGGGCAAGTTACTCACCTCTAGGGGCTTTGGTGTTTTCATTTGCATATTTATCTAAAATGCTAATCGCTAAACTATCTCATTCTGTGTTCTCTGAGAACTCATGTTTCAGCATGTAATCTGCTATTCCTAAAAACAATTTTGCATTAAAAAGTCTTAGAACACTTTGCATAAAAATCTGTAGCAAACACTACCGTACTGGGTGCTCAGCTCACTGTCTTGTTTTGTGCCCCCAACGTCATTTTCACGGAGTTCTTTGAAACTAAGCTCCTGGAGCCCAAAAGGAGCGAGGATGGCCAGGAAGATGGAAACCAATCTGAAGATTACTCCCAACTCTCTAGCAGAATTGATGGCATCTCTGCATTATCCACGGGAAAGGATGGGAGAGGCCATGGCCCTAGTCCAGAAGCGGCCATCATCTTCCCTTCCCAAGGAAATGGTCATTGTCACTGGCAAACGTACCACCTGGCGAGCAGGGCACAAGAATCAGAGCTTACAGGACGTAGTTTCTCAGGGGAGGCCATGCAAGGTGGTGGGGACAGCGTGAGCTTTAGAGGTAAGGGGATTGCCTGTAAATTCCTTGTCACTTCCTTGGCATTTCCTTGGAGAGGCAACAACTTTCCTGGGAGAGTTTCTCCTCTGTGAGGTAGCAAGCATGCATGTCCCAGAGGTTTGTGAGGGTGATGAAAGTCAGATGCCTAGCAGAGTGCCTGCTGCTTAGTACGTTCTAGAGCACAGGAAAACTCCGTATAGACAGCAGGGCTCAGTTTGCAAAAGCTGCTCATCAGACAGCTGTGTGTGCGTGTGAGTGCATGTGCGTGCATTTGTTGGGTCATCGCAAGGTTTCTGATGATACCACGTGATGCAGCTAGCTCTGCAAATTGTCTTTCAGATTCAGGCTGAATCCTGTGGTGTGGTGGCTTTTTGAGTGAAAGCAGTATAGGCAATTTGAAGCTTTTAAGAAAAAGAGTTGATGTGACTGGAAGAAATTGAAAAGGAAGGCAAGAAGCTGGGTGTGTGAAATCATGCCAGTGATCGAATTACCTAGTAAATTGTATTGTAAAAGAAAATAAGAGACTGAGAAAATAAATTGCTTCTGTTTCTGGGATTGTTATTATATCCCAGGACTAAATCAATTTCTTTTTTTTTTTTTTTCTTTTAAGAGAAAGAAAATGGCCCACAGTGGGGAGACTTAACAGGCTTCAACTAGTCTGAGTTGAAAACCTGTCAAACTGAAGGCCAGCTACACTCGCTTAAAAGTGTGTTTGTTAATCATGGGGAAATGCAAATTCCCGGCAAGATGATATCTTCCTAGTTGTCCTGAGTTCATAGAAGCCTCTTGCTTTTTGTGGCCTTGTTTCTTAGGAAAAATTAAAAAATAGTAATGGAGCAAAACTAGCTTTGGGAATTTAAAATACAAACTTCTGTTTCTAATTGCCTTTGCCTTCTGCACAGACTTAACAGAATCATCAACATCAATCAGAATTTCATTTTGGAAGTTGGTTGGCAACAAGCAGCTCTTTTACACCATAGCCTTGAACCAAACAGGGAAATGCTTTTCTCCTTATGAAAAAGTCTTTGAAAATTAACCAGGAACTTGTATGGAAAATGAAATGAACATTTCTATTGGATGCTTCTTAGTACTCAACAACGTCAGACTGCTGACCTTCCCTTTGCAGGTGTTATTTGGTTCAAAGTTGATCTAAGTGCCTTATTTTTCTTCTCAGGGATTAATTTACCTAATGCCTTCTAGAAATTACTACACAGAGACAGCCTTGTGAAAGGAATCAATAAAGTATTTAGTAAAATGTTACTATCTTCTGTTGTCTTAAACCTGATTAGTTCTGTGAACTGAGAGCTCAGCGTGTGACCCGGCATGATTCATTAACCACCGCTCTCCAGAGTATTTCAAAGTTGATTTATCTCATGGACAAATGAGAGTTATTGAGTAATTCGCATTTTTCCAGAAAAGTTAACTTGAAGTATCCAGCACAACCTGCCAAGCTCTGTCTTTGTTTATAAATCCATTTCCTGGTGACATCATACAAGATACTCCCACCCTGGAAACCTTGAATTTTGCCTGGTCTTCTCAGATGATTAATTCTAAGTCCAGCCTAATCTCATTGTAACCCTTCCCTTATTTGATTATTACAGTTCAGCAGAAGCCACCCAATCTTTTTCAGGATTCTCTCAATAAAACATTTTTTAGATAGTGATTTCTCTATTACTCTTATTAATGACCTCACTCTTCATATAATTTCAAGGACCTGGTGTTTTCTTTTTCAAATATGGATACTGTCTCCTTGATGTTTTCTTAAACAGCTGTTAAGAGTAATTATGACCAATTTAACATACTAAATGGGTATAAATGGGACATGATTTTGGAAAAAAACACAGATTTAAGGCACTAAGGAACCTCTCAACATTTCTTTGAACTTGACAGCTGAATGATTTATTGGCAACTCATTATCTGTTGTGGAGGGGAACAACCATATCTTGTTAAGCAAGGCCATATGCAATACAGCAAAATGGAGCATCAATCTCTTTCTCTAAAATTTTTTTGCTACAATGAAAAGCTGGTTGATGCATAATGAAATGAACACATTCTTCATAAGTAAGAGATTATGCAGCCAGCTCGGGGACCCCGGGGACCCACAAGTTGAATAGCATGGACCTGGGATGAGCATGTTGACATTTTGGTACATGAAATCTTATTTTCCTTAGAAGTTTCTCAGATTTTAGGAAAGAAACTTAGAAGATTCAGAAAAGAATCATGTTGAATACCTGGAATCATATTTCTAATAAAAATAGAGTTAAATTATTTAATTTTGATAATCAGTTTCAAAACTCAGAATCAACTGGACTTACATCTGAGGACATAGTTTTGGAAATTCATGATTGTTTTGCTCCATTATTTATTTACTTTAGAAAAAGTGGTTTTTCTTCCCCCACTCTACTCGTGAAACATTCATTGTCACTGTATTTTCAAAACTTTGGAAAAGATTAAGATTACTGCTATTATTTTTTCACTACAAAAGAGGACACCTTTTTTCTCACCATAAAAATAAATATCCTCATTATAATTGTAATTTGAAAACTTGGAAGTGCCAACAACAACAACAAAAATCAATAAAATTAATTCAAGATCCTAGCAGCATTTAAAGACATTAGTTGAGATTATACTGAATATGGTTTTGTATTTTTTTTTGCACTGAATATAAGTGTTTTCTCATGTCATTTAATAGTTTATAAAATATGAGCTTTAATGTCCTTATACTAGTTTAACACATGTATTATTGCTTATTTTATCTCTCCTATATTATACAATATTCAGATTGGTTCCAGTTTTTGCTACCATAAATAATACTACAATAAGATATCTGTACAATATTCATGTGTCTCTGGTTGTTTTCTTAGAGTGCTTGCTTAATTATCTTTGTGAGGAAGTCCTCAAGAATCTGTCATTAATTCAGACATCTTTCCCTCTAATGATAAGTTCCTTTAAGGGCCCTGAAAATACTTAGGAAACTTACTTATATATGAGAAAACTGATCTGCTCTGATTCTCAAGCCCCAATTCCCTGTAGCCCAACGATTTAAAAGAACCCTTTTTTCCAAAGCATCTCCCACTTAATTGTCTCCCTCTGAAAGCACGGAAACAGGAAGCCAGGAAGTGAGAGGGGGTAGCTGTCCATACCGTGGAAGGAAAGGAATGAATCAGATGCTTAAATTTTGATAGATACAACAGATGTTCTCTTGACCGTATTTCCTGGGCACTTAGTGGGAATCACGGCAAACTAATAACATTTTAATTTATCATGTTTTAAAGAAATACTTCTAAGCCTCATACACCTGCTGTGATTAAGCTACCTTTAAGAACACTGAATTACTTTAAAATGGGTTAGATGTCACACATTACTATGTGCGACTGAAGAGAAATATTGCTTAAAGGTGACACCGGGCCCTACTTAGGAATAAAGTATGACTGCATGTCAGTCACTTTGCCTACATCAAAATAAAGTTAAATGACACAATCTAAATTGGGTCTTGATTCGTGAATATTTAATAAATATCTGCAGAATTGGAGGCTTACCGGAAGTAACACTAACCCAGACAGGAAACCAGAAGCGAGAGTGGCCAGATAATGGAAGTAAGGCTTGGCCTGGGCCCAGATAAGGCCACTGGGAAGCTGGAATGCACTAAACTTCTTCATTCAACAAATTTGGTATGACCTGTGGTTTGATTGAGTGGACAGTGGTAACACATGTCCAAATTTGGTTGAGTAACACATGAGAGTAATGACAATGGAAAGGTCTTAGACTTAAAAGTGAAAGGGAAAATACTGGGGTACTAAATTTATTATTGGTTTTGGCCAGTCTAATACACTTGAGAAAATGGTGTATTATCTGCCAAACCTGAGAGACTCTTACTCTCACTGGATCTGACATTAGGGGAGCATAAACCCAGACAGAATTACTAGGAAATCAAAGTTTTATGGGTGTATTCCCTGAAGGAGAACCCTGTCTTGGAAAATCGATTGTGGCAGCCCACATATTTGGAATAATCGACTTGTAACTTTCTCCCCAAATTCTAACTGAATAGAGGAACATTAGAACTCATATGGAATAGTCTCACCTTTAAAAAAAAAGAGGTTGCAAAAATGTTAAACTATATTATTTTGCTTTTAGGTAGAAGCCAAAGATCTGTCCATTCTGTGTGCCTCTATCTAATGACATAAGTCAAACATTTATGAAAGAATAAATGAATGCCTTTGCTACAAAATCAGAAATAGCTAGAAATATAAGACATTTCCATATTTTAATCTCTTGAGCATTTTCATGCTCTAGTAATTATTTCCTATTAAAACTACGAATCTCCAATAGTTTCACTATAAACAGCAAAATCTTTAGGGAGAGGACAGACTTTTAATTAAGGAAAGAAAAATACTTTTATTCTGAGGGTGAATTTAGGAGACTGTGTGAAGAAAGACTTAGCAGAGGGTGGGTATGTGAGCCTGAGCATTTACAGAAGGCTCCCTGTGTGCTGGACCCCAAACTGTTGGGAGTATCTTGAAAGATATGGAGAAAAGGTTTAAAAATGGCACCAGGAAGGTACCTATGGGGCAAGAAATGGAGAGTCCTAAGCTTTCAGGGATTTGCCAAATGGCTGCTGGTTGGTTTTTGTTCAAGCTCTAGTTTAGTTATCTCTGCATTGGAGATGACCAATCAATGGCTATGTTTGGGATTAGTCAAAGTAAAACACTGATTATTTTGTGTTTTACATTAACAAAACCCATAAAGAAATTCTATTTTGCTTTTTTAACCCAAATGTCAGCTTTGGTCTCTCTGTACCTTAATTGAGTTATGACTGATTATTACACTCCCAATGCAAGATCCTTCCCAAGATCATTCAGAATTCCGTGGTAGCTAATTTTTCAAGGTTGCCTCTGTTCTTGTTTTTTTTTCTCTAGCTCAGTGATGTATTAAGATTATTTTACAAACACATATTTTGTCTACCATGTTTAGGTATTCAATATCAGGAGGCATTCTTCTGGTCCTCTATTCCAAGAGTTGGCAGGCAGATTTCTTCCTAACATCTATTCTTTTGTGTCTTGATAAGTCATTCAGATGTTCTCTCTTCTTCATGTAGCTCCTGTGCCTCAGGAGAAGATAGTCTTACCCTAGCCCCAGGGAAAGACTTATTGATCTAAGTGCTGTTATCATCTGCCCAACAGTTAGCTTAGATCTGGAGTTTCTGAATAATTCGGTAGATGGCATAGTTCATGCCACAGGGGTTGGTCCAGAAATGGACATGTAACCTAACCCAGGCTGATGACATGTAAGGGGAAATTTGTTGAGGGTTTCCAGAAAAGAGGTTTCATTCATTTTGAGAGAGAGCTTCAGGGAGTCAGCCTCTATTTATCCAGTGGCTGCAATGATTTTATCAAAACAAAACAAAAAACCAACCTTTCTGTTACAAATGACAACACGGAATGGAGGTTGACGTTGCCTTAAAAAGTAATCAGACAGGGGCGCCTGGGTGGCTCAGTGGGTTAGTCTCTGCCTTCGGCTCAGGTCATGATCCCAGGGTCCTGGGATCGAGCCCCGCATCGGGCTCTCTGCTCGGCGGGGAGCCTGCTTCTCCCTCTCTCTCTGCCTGCCTCTCTGCCTACTTGTGATCTGTCTCTCTCTCTCTCTCTCTCTCTGTCAAATAAATAAATAAAATCTTTAAAAAAAAAAAAAGTAATCAGACAAAGTGTGCAACCTTCTCAAAATTCTTCAGGTGTCCAAGGCACTCAAGAATAAAAGTACTAGAAAAGGGGGGAAAAAAAGAACCCACAAAAGGGCCACGCAGACATGGCGTTTAACCACAGATAATTAAGTTTTTAAGCCATATAAGGCACAAGAGATTTCTTTCCTCCCATAATTCTTTCAGGGAAAATTTACGGAGAAAAGAAATCTATAGAATAAACTCTGATTAGCCTAATGGTAAAATGTGAGGCTAGAGGAGATAGCGGTTAAAGCCATACCACACCTAATAATGTCAGATTTGGATGTGAATCCAGAAAGACTTGAGTGGGTGGAAAAAGAGAGAGAGAGAGAGAGGTGGATAGACAAGACAGACAGACACCCCTGAGTGAGCAAGGTAGTAGGACCCCGTTTTACAAATAATGAAACTAAGCCTCAGTAAAGTAATGTGTCTTGCCCCTGGTCCCACAGCTAATAATGGGTCGGGCTGAAATTCAAACCCAGGTCAGTCTGCCTGGAAGCCCATGCTCTGTAGGGACCATCTGATAATGACAGTTCCCGGAGGATACTGCTGGTCTGGAGACTGCAGATTGAGAACCACTATGTACAAAGGTCAACAGCAGACAATAAATTGCCCAAGAGTGGAAACAGATGTATTCCCAAGCCAGCCTTATGGAGAAGTTCTAATAGTTAAGACTTCCAGAACAAAAGCAATGTTGCTGTGTCATCAAAAAGAACAGTAGGTAAAGTTTGCGATGACCACAAGACTCCCTGCCACAATTTTATCTAAAACTCTATTAGCTGGCTACAAAGCTAAACACATCTGCTGTGTGATAAAAAAAAAAAAATCTGTTAATGATATGCAACGGAGCGAAGCTGTCCGAAGAGGGATCTGAGAGTTTATTCTAGATTTCAGCTTGGTGCCACTTAGCCTTTTGGTCTTACAAGAGCTACTAGTTACCATGTGGGGTTACCCTGCTAGCGTAAGGTAGAAGCAAGCGTACTGGTTCAGGGGCCAATCTAAAGTCTGACACTCTCATTTACGAGCTGGGTGACCTCTGGAAGTTAACACTTCAGATCTTGCTCTTTCCATCTATAAAATGAGAACTGAGGATACGAATCATTCTTTCTTCACAAGGCTGTTGCAAAAGTCAACGAAGTATGGCACAAAAAAGCCTCTGAACAGGGTCTGCATGTCTTAAGCACTCAGCAGTGGTCAGCTACTGTTATTCTCCCACTGCAGCGTCAGGCCACATGACACAGGGGAAGCTTTCCTGATTCTCTTGCTGATCGCTTGTGCCCAAATCACATCCAGGTGCCTGAAGGTAGATGTGGTCAGTGGGGCTGCTGGGCGTCTATAGAATGCTGGGCCAGCAGACACAGCTCTGTTAGATGGGAGCCTTCCTACACACGGGAAAGGAGACTTTGTAAAAAAAACAAAAAACAAGAAACAAACCAAAAACAAAAACAAAAAAAAACCCCTTATTTAAATTTTCCTTTTGTCAACCCTAAATGCCCAAATATATTCCATACAGAACTCTAAACCAGACATGTGCCTTTTTTTATTCAGCTCGCATGGCAATCCTGGGAGGTCTCTGTGGTTGTTCCTATGTCGAACACTGCAAACTGGAATGTATAAGGTAAAGTGGCAGTGAGTTGAGAAGCCAGAACTTGAGCTCAGACATGCTTGAGACCAAAGCCAATACTACCTTCAAATTTGTAAAACATGGGAGGATATGCATAATCCTTTTTTGAAGGAGTGAGAGGGTTTGATACCCAAATGGTCATTTATGCATATCATATTTCATTTTACATGTCTTCCCCTTAGAGGAACCTATAGCATAACAGAAATACCAAGCTACCCAGATCAAGTGTAGAACACCTAAACCTTGTGGAGTTTAGGCAACTGGAAGTATTATCACATGGCTACTTACTAACTGTATCTTGTATACTAATTGTATCAGGATAGAAAAGAACAGAATATCCAAAAATGGGGGGTGGTGCTGGAACTACCTTGAATTTAGAAGAAAGGTCGGGGCACCTGTGTGGCTCAGTCAGTTAGGTGTCTGCCTTCAGCTCAAGTCATTGTCCCTGTGTCCTGGGACCAAGCCCTGCATTGTGCTCTTTGATTAGCGGGGAGTCTGCCTCTCCCTCTCCCTCTGCCCCCTGCTTGGGTGAGCACCCTTTCTCAAAGAAAGAAGTAAATCTTTTAAAAGAGAAGAAGAGGAAGAGGAAGAGGGAGAAGGAGAAAGAGAAGAAGGAGAAGAAGGAGAAGAAGAAGGAAGAGGAGGTGGAAAAAGGTTGGAAAGGGTTCCGTTGAACGGTGATAGATCTCGAGCCTGAAGAGTCCACTCTGGGGGTTTTAGCATTTTGATTCTTCCTCAGTAATTTCCAGAGCACAGAGTATCTGCTCACCTGCCCTGGATAGGGCCTAGGCACTCCTTCTTTTACAGGACAAAATCACAGATTTCTATGAGCTGGGGGTTGCCATCTTGTCCTGCCTCCTCTCCTCTATCTCCCCAGGCATCCTGGCCCCCGCCTGCGGGTCTGTGGCAGTCAGGAAACATTATAGTGAGTCATCTTGTCCCAAGGCTCTTCCCCTATGGCATACCTGACTATTTAGGATCTGGAAAACCCTCTGCTGCATTGTCTGGCCAGCCTTGGGTCTCACAAGGATGTAAATGACTTTCAGGTCCGGACTGGTGCGAAATAGCTTCTCCATCAACACTTTGCCCATGAAGCCTGTGGCCCCAGTAATGAGAATGGACTTGCCACTATAGAAAGCTGCAATCATGGACATGATTCTTCTCTTGGTCTTTTATAGCTCTGCAAAGAGATTCCTGAAAAGGAAGAGGAATAACAAAACATTACATTCTCAGAAGTTCTAAAATGCAGTCAATTTAAAATGTTTCTGACGCTTCCAGGAGTTCTGGATGCAGAAAAAGGTCAGAGTGAGAGCATCATACTTTATTGACAACATGATTCATTTCAATCAATATTTACTGAGCCCGCTTTGCATGCCAGATTTTATGCTAGGAATTGCAGGCCAAAAAAAAAAAAAAAGAAAGAAAAAGGAAAAAAAAAGTAAGACATGGTTCCTGCTCTCAAGAGATTGCTCATAGACTAACAGAGGAGACAGACGTCTAAATAGATCATCGAATATAACATGTGAGTGCTAAAACAAAGGGATTGCAGACGCAGGGTGGACAGCAGGATTTAGAAATTTCAGAAAGGCCCACCAGTCTGCCCGGATGGGTGAAGGTGAGGTAAACTGTGAAGGGAGGGCAGGGGTGGTGGGGGAAGGTGTTTCCAGCCCAGAAAGCAAGAGCAAAGGTATAAGGTGTGGCAGGTCATGTTGCCTGGAGGAAACAGAAGGACAGTCAGTGAGACGGGAACATCAGTGATAAGGCTAGGAGTGGCCCCATAACCCATGAAAACAAAGTTTAGAACAGCCATCACATTCTTTTTCAATTATGATATAATTAGTATTTCAGTTGCAGTTTTCTTTAGAAAAAATACTGGAGCAAATAACTTCTGGTTTCACTTGAATTCACAGGCCCTGGCCTACCTAGCCATTTCTGAGTAAATACATTTTTCTCTTCCTTGGGCTGAAAAGGGGTCTAGGGCCACCCTTTCCCCATGCGTTCCTCTCAGGGCTGAAACACTGCAAAAGACAAAGGAAAGAGAAGGTTGAACAAGTGAGGCCAGGACCGGAGGCTTTGTTAAGCTCCGAAATACCACGGGGTGACTGTAGGGGCTCCGTCCATTTAAGGCCGTTGCCAGGAGCAGAGAGAAAGAGCAGATCTGGGAGTGGGAAGCCAGGTGCGGCCCTTAGGTCCTGGGCCTCCCAGAAAAGTCACCTTGTGCTATTGACATGCCACGTGAAGTGTCTGTCTCTAAGCTTGGGTTCAAAATGGTCCATGGGAAGCAGCGGTGGAGAGCTTTGAATGGAACAGTGCAGTGGGCTGGGTGCAGACTTCCTTTCTGTCATAATAGGTCCCCTGAGACCTGCTGGATGGCGGTGGGTGGGTTGTGCAAAACACAACTCCAGGGACCGGCCCTGACATCAGAGCTCACGAAGAAGAAGAAAAAAAAAACAAACTATGAGTTAGCACCCTGCCATGTCACCTCCAGTGAAGGTTCCCGGGCCAGTAAGTCCTTAAAACTCCTTATCTCCTCAACAGTCATAATTTACAGATCGTAATAACAGTCATAATTTAGACTCTAAGGATTGTGAGGCTGTTCTTGGGCAGAACTCTTTGCCTTTGAAGGATTTGTTCACCCATGAATTTACTCAACAAATAATTTTGAGTATGTGCCCTGACAGACTGTGCTGAGTTCTGAAGATAAGCAGAGGAATGAGGCAAACAGATCTTTGCGCTCCCTCCGGCAGAAGAGGCCAGCAACACAAAGGTTGGTAAATACGTAAACAAGATGACAGACTGCACAGATGCAAATAAAATAAGGATCAATGACAGAAATCACATCCAATCGTCAACCCTATTCAGTTAAGGAAATCTGGATTTCAAATCATGTTAGTTATATCCACTGAGTTACTATTTAAACCCTTTCATTGGGGAGGCTGGGTGGTTTTGTCGATTTAGCATCTAACTCTTGTTTCAGCTCAGGTCATGATCAGGGTTGTGAGATGGAGCCCCATGTAGGGCTCCGTGCTCAGTGGAGAGACTGCTCGAAGATTTTCTCCCTCCACCCCTCCCCCCACTTATGTGCTCTCTCTCTCTCTAAAGTAAATAAATCTTTAAAAAAACCCTTTATTGAAGGTTGATGTGAAAAATATTACTTTGAAGAACACATTTGGATCTTGTGCAAAACAGCAACTAATCATAGTTTTTTTCACCATGCTGCAAAATGTTACTCATATTGCAATCTACCCAATCACTTTCTACGCCAGCGAGCCGGGCTTCTTACCCATTTAAAGTTTGAGAATAGGTTGAGATCGTTTCGGCCCCAAGACCTCTAATCATTCTCTTTACCGGATAAAACTGCGTGGGGCCCGGCTCCACGTACCCAATCACTTTCTAAAGATTTTATCCCTTGGGAAAAGTACTGAAGAGTCTTGCCTTGCCTGCCTGGAAGCTCAGAAAAGTGTGGAAGGCAGTAGGACATCCTAGTTGAGTACACAGGTTCTAAGCAAGACTATCTGAAATGCAATCCAAGTACTGCCACTTATTAGAACTGTGACCTCAGGCATATTATTACTCTCTCTGTGCTGTAGCTTGCTCATTAGTAAATGCGGATAACAAAAGTATCCACGTAATAATGCTGTGGTAAGAATTATACGACTCAATATATTACTAAAACTCTTAGTAATCAACACAGTATTTGACTGGCACAAAAAATACACACAGAGGTCAAGAGAGTAGATCAGAGAGCCCAGAAATAAGCCACGCTTATATGACCAATTAATCTACAATAAAGGAGGCAAGAGCATACAATGAGGAAAAGATAGTCTACTGATTAAGTGGTGTTGGGAAAACTGGACAGCCACATGCAAAAGAATGAAACTGGACCACTTTCTTACACTGTACACAAAAATAAACTCAAAATGGATTAAAGACCTAAATCTGAGACCCGAAACTATTAACGCCTAGAAGAAAACACAGGTGATAATGTCTTTGCCATCAGCCACTGAAACATTTTTCTAGATGTATCTCCTCAGACACGGGAAACAAATGCAAAAATAAACTATTGGAACCACACCAAAATAAAAAGCTTTTGCACAGCAAAGGAAGCCATCAAAACAAAGCAACAGGGGTGCCTGGGTGGCTCAGTGGGTTAAAGCCTCTGCCTTCGGCTCGGGTCATGATCCCGGGGTCCTGGGATCGAGCCCCACGTCGGGCTCTCTGCTCAGTGGGGAGCCTGCTTCCTCCTTCTCTCTCCCTGCCTGCCTCTCTTGCCTACTTGTAATCTCTGTCAAATAAATAAATAAAATATTTTGTAAAAAACAACAACAACAAAGCAGCCTACTGAATGGAAGAAGATATTTGCAAATGATATATCCAAAAGAGATTAATATCTAATATATATAGAGAACTCATACTAGTAAACACTAAAAAAAACACCAGTAATCTGAATAAAAATGTGCCGAGGATCTGAATAGACATTTTTCCAAAGAGGACATATAAATGTCTAACAGACACATGAAAAGATGCTCAACATCCCTCATCATCAGGGAAATGCAAATCAAAACCACAGTGAGTTTTCACCTTAACACATGTCAGAATGGGTAGAAGCAAAAAGACAAAAAATAACAAGTGTTGGTGAGGATGTGGAGAAAATGGAACTCTTGTACACTTTCTGGTGGGAATGCAATTTGGTGCCACTCCTGTGGAAAACAGTATAAAGATTTCTCAGAAAATAAAAAATGGAATTACCATATGATCCAGTAATTCCACTACTAGGTATTTACCCAAAGAAAACAAAAACACTCATTTATGAAGATATATGTACCCCTATGTTTATTGAAACATTATTTATAATAGCCAAGATATGGAAGTAACCTAAGTGTCCATCAAGAGGTGGATGGATAAAGAAGATGTGGCATATGGACGATTACTCAGCTATAAAAAAGAATGAAATCTTGCCATTTGCAACAATATGGATGGAACTAGAAGGTATAATGCTAAATGAAATAAGCCAGACAAAGACAAAAACCATATGATTTCACTCATATATGGAATTTAAGAAACAAAGCAAACGAAGAAAAAAGAGACAATCAAAAAAACCTGACTCTTAAATACAGAAAACAAACTGATGGTTGCAGGAGGGCAGGTGGGTGGGGGGATGGGCAAAATAGATAGCGGGGATTGAGGGTACACTTATCATGATAAGCACTGAGCAATGTAAGAATTGCATCTGAAACTAACAGAACACTGTATGTTAATCATATATTAAAAAAGAAAACACCTGGAAATATTCGTTACCCATACTATATACTCAATTAGTATTAGCTGTTAATATAGTCACTGGTTATACATTTTTCCTCTTAATAGTTCCTGGTTTTTCCTTTTGACATTTATTTAAAGTGCTCTGTCTTATGCATTTTATACACCCTCTTTTGGAAATAGGAGGTGATTTACAACTCAGTCAGTCATCAAGCCAAGTAAACCGCTTTCCCCAAATGCAACTCTACTTGATGATGAACCTTGCCAGTTCCTTTTCCCGCACCATACTCCTTTAGTATATTAGGTATAAATAAGCATGGTTGGCAGGAAAATACAGAAGAGAAACGGAGTTTGGATAGGGTTATTTCCCAACCTCACGTGTTCTGAAGATGTCAGACGCTTGTTTTACACTCTTTTTTTATTTTCTTCAAAGATTTAACCCATTTGACATAGAAACAGTGAGAGAGGGAACACAAGCAGGGGGAGTGGGAGAGGGACAACAGGCCTCCCACTGAGCGGGGAGCCGGATGCAGGTGATTCCAGGACCCTGGGATCATGACCCAAGCTGAAGGCAGAGGCTTAACTGACTGAGCCGCCCAGGTGCCCCTTGTTTTGCACTCTTGTATGCTTTACTGGAGTCATATTTTCTAGAAATGCGAACATACTGTTCAGATATTTTGATCCCAGATACAGTTTTGTAACCTGTGATAAAAAATTTTAGGAAGCAGGTAATTTATTTCTAATGAGCCCATTTCTCATGGGACAAGGAAGACTTGATGTGTCCTCAAAGAACTGAATTTGCCTGCTCACTGGGGAGTCCAGATACTTCTCAAGCAAAACCAAGCCATGGCAGAGTACACGGGGTTCTCAGGAAAACAAAACAAACCAGCATTTCATGGCCCTCATTATCTGACTGTCAGGAGCAGGTGGCAGAAGAGTGTGGCCAAGGCTCGAAGCAAGGCGAGTGATTCTGAAAAATGTCTGAGAATTCCTCACCCTCAGATCAAAGCTGTATCAGAGATGTTTCTTCTACTTCCTGCCTCCACTCTCCACAGATGGCTTAGTTCCTGGCCGCAGAAACTCTTAAATGAAATTTGGCTCCCAGGGTGCCTGGGTGACTCAGTTGGTTAAGGGTCTGCCTTCAGCTCAGGTCATGATCGAGTCCTTCATTGGGTTCTCTGCTCAGCAGAGGGTCGCTCTCTCCCTCTCACTCTCTGTCAAATAAATAAAATCTTAAAAAAAATTGCTCTCTGAATTCTGTTCCATATATTAAACTTGCAAGTTCCAGGAATTATTAACCCTAAACATAATTCATTAAAATAATTCAGCTAATTATTTACAAAATTACAGTAAACTCACATTCAGTAATGGATGATACAAACTCTAGAAGAAGGAATATGTTTAGGAGCAGCTGACTGGTCATGGTTTGCCTTTCAAATCTTTGGATTGCCAGTGCAGAGAGCAAAGGACAATTTGCTGTTCCTCATGCTCATGATATGGCTTGTGAGAAGCCTAAGCCACTTTGACAATT
Organism: Mellivora capensis; assembly: GCA_004024625.1. NCBI lineage: Eukaryota > Metazoa > Chordata > Mammalia > Carnivora > Mustelidae > Mellivora > Mellivora capensis. The sequence continues at coordinate 29,699 of PISX010021864.1, forward strand.
TCCAGAGTCATCCTGTATAAGGTAGAATATATGATGCTTGCATGAAAAAGGAGGGGGCCTATGAAAGTCAGCCAGTGCATTTTTTTATAAAGTTTTTTAAAAATTTTATTTATTTGACAGAGAGAGATCAAAAGTAGGCAGAAAGGCTAGCAGAGAGAGAGGAGAAAGCAGGCTCCCTGCCAAGCAGAGAGCCCGACACGGGACTTGATCCCAGGACCCTGAGATCATGACCTGAGCTGAAGGCAGAGGCTTAACCCACTGAGCCACCCAGTCACCCCTAGCCAGTGCATTTTTATTGAATGTCTACAATGCGCCAGATCTGTCTAGACACTGGGAATAGTAGTGCATACAGCAACTTAGATTCTTCCTTTCTTTTCTGGAGCATTTTTTTCCTCTTAGGATCATTCCTCATGGTCATGAGTAGAAATAGCTGGTTTTTACTCTTCTTTTGGTAGTAAAATGAAGCTGTTCGCATTTCTAGAGAACAGATGTTAAAATACTGAATCATGATTGTTGTGCTAAGTTATACATTTTTTGCAGTTTTCAGCATATGGAAATTTTTGAGTAGTTCTTCTGAAAAAACAAAAAATTGAGATTCAAATACTTAAGGGAGACAGGTTTACCGGTATTTCTTGACAGCCTTTTAGAGAAAAACATTTTAAAAAAAGAAACAAGGTGCTCTGCCCCTCGGGAAACTTACTTAACCAGGGTTTCTTGGTCTTGGTTCTATCAATATTTTGGGGGGGATAAATCTTGGTGAAGAGGTGGCGGGGGTCGGGGTTGGGGCACTGTCCAGTACAATGCAAAGTGTTAAGCTGTATCCCTGGCCTCGACTCACTAGACGGTAATAATATCCCTCTTCCCTAGTCAGGTGTGACAATCCAAAATGTCTAGAATTTGCTAAATGTGCTCCTGGGAAAAATGGCCTCTTCTGCAGAGAAACATTGTTCTTGGACCTTCTTCAATGCTCATTTTATAATATTCAGCACACCACATTAAAACGTCAAGATTCAAGGCTTAAATTTCTGCTTGTGAAACTAGGTACTAGATATGATCCCCTGCCCCCCTATTTTCCCTATGCTAAATCCTTCATAGGTACGTACATTTACCAAGCAAATTACATGCGTGGCATATCCTGATTGTGCTCAATGTGGAGATGAAGGAAGACTTCTTCAGAGAAAGATGTCCCACTTTTTATTTAACCAAATTTCTTTTGGTCTCTGTGCTTTAAGTTAGACTATGAACCCCACCTTCCACACAGACTGAGCCTCTCAATTTTATCCATCAAAACCAATTACAGGCAAATTTAGGAAAGATTGGCAATTGGACCAGCGTGAGAGATCAGCTGAGGAAAAACCATTAGTATTGGTTGCTATATATTAATAATTCTATGGATAATTGAGCCAATATCATCTATATGTAATTCTGTGCCTTTTCTCTGAATATTCAAAGATGCTGTGTGTTAAGAGATAAGTTACGTTGGCAAATGGAGTGTTGGTTGGCAATGGACACAGTAATATGGGCTGATCTATTGAAGAAAACTGATGCTATTTTGGAAAATTCAGCAAATGAAAGTTGTTCTGCTTCATCAAAATTGAACAGTTGAAATTCTTTCAATAAGTGTGCTGAATTAATTGGATAAATGCATTTATAAAATATTATTCAATGCATAAAAGGAGACCACAAACATGTGAAAACATAATGTCCATTAAAAATCCCTATGGGAGGGGCGCCTGGGTGGCTCAGTCGGTTAAAGCCTCTGCTTTCGGCTCAGGTCATGATCCTAGGGTCCTGGGATCGAGCCCCACATCGGGCTCTCTGCTCTGCGGAGAGCCTGCTTCCTCCTCTCTCTACCTGCCTGTCTCTCTTGCCTACTTATAATCTGTCTGTCAAAAAAAAAAAAATCCCTATGGGAAAGACTGGGGTAAGGGGGTATGAAATAAATGACAGTAGCTGTACGACTGAGTGCAGGATTCAAGGGAAATAGCCTCATTTCATGTCTATAATTTCTTTCCATGATTTAAAAGGTAATTTAATAATACATTACAAAAGAAGTTCTCAGAAAGTTATGGCTACCAATATTTTTATAGTCTCTTCATTTGCTGTGGGTACTGAAAGTACAAAGATATTATAAAACAAACCTTAGTTTAAAATGTATTTAAATTGTTTATAAAAGTGTGGCTCAACTGACATTACACAATGTTGTGGACTGAATTATGCCTCTTCCAAATACATATGTTTAAACCCTACCCCCTTAGGTAATGGTATTTGGATATAAGGCCTTTGGGTTACATGATGTCATCCGGGTAGGGTGCAAATCTGACAGGACTGGTATCCTAAAAAGGAGAGACACCAGAGAAAAGTCTCTTCTCAAACAGACACGGAGAAGAGGCTATGTGAGTATGGAGAGAGAAGGCAGTTGTCTACCATGCCAAGAAGAGAGCTCCCACCAGAAAGTGAATTTGCTGGCACCTTAATCATGGACTTGGAGCCTCCAAAACTATAAGAAATAAATGGAAGTTAAAGCAACCCAGTCTGTAGTATTTTATTATAGCAGCTTGAGTAGACTAATGCACACACAAATACACATGAACAGAGACATGAACATTTCTGGATGAGTAAAATAACTTGACAATATTTCTTTTTTTTTTTTAAATTTATTTATTTGTCAGAGAGAGGGAGAGAGAGCGAGCACAGGCAGACAGAGTGGCAGGCAGAGGCAGAGGGAGAAGCAGGCTCCCTGCTGAGCAAGGAGCCCGATGTGGGACTCGATCCCAGGACGCAGGGATCATGACCTGAGCCGAAGGCAGCCGCTTAACCAACTGAGCCACTCAGGCATCCCTTGACAATATTTATTTCGGGAGTAAACCTGTGTCATTTTCCCATCTTTGCAGATAAGGGTAGGATATTGATTCTTGCTATTCACATGTTTGTGAAAATATGGACAGGCCTTTGACAATAAACTACAGAGACCTCATTAATCCAAGTTTTAAAAATCTGTATATAAGTCACATATCTCTTTGTCAGGCACTTAGTGAAAAAAAGTTTTCATCAGAGAGT
>PISX010021865.1:0-32772 GCA_004024625.1 Mellivora capensis
TTTTCTTGATTATGACTTGAATTTTCTCCTCTTCACTTGCCTAAACTTGTTTTATTGTGTAGTGGACATTGCAAAAACAGGCATACCTTGGAGATACCTGCATGTTTGGTTCCAGACCATGACAGTATGAAGCAAATGAATTTTTTGGTTTCCCAGTGCATATAAAAGTTATGTTCATACCACACTGTAGTCTATTAAGCATATAATAACATTATGACTAAAAAATAACATACATAACTTAATCTCAAAAACTTTATTGTTATAAAATGCTAACCATCATCTGAGCTTTCAGCAAGTTGTAATCATTTTGCTGGTGGAGGGTCTTGCCTCACTTTTGGTGGCTGCTGACTGATCAGGATGGTTGGTCATTGCTGAAGGTTGGGTGGCTCTTAAAATAAGACAACAAGGAAGTTTGTCACAGCAGTTGACTCATTGATAAACGATTTCTCTGTAGCATGTGATGCTTTTTGATAGCATTTTGCACACAGTAGACCTTGTTTCACATTTGCAGTCTGTGCCCTCAAACCCTGCCGCTGCTTTATCAGTTCCGTTTATGTGATATTCTCAGTCCTTGGTCCTCACTTCAACAATCTCCACAGCATCTTTACCAGGAGTAGATGCCATCTTAAGAAACCCCTTTCTTTGCTCATCCATAAGAAGCAACTCCTCATCAGTTCAAGTTTTTCGTGAGATTGCAGCAAGTCAGTCCCGTCTTCAGGCTTCATTTCTAGATCTGCTATTTCCACCACATTGGCAGTTAACTTCCTCCACTGAAGTCTTGAACCCTTCAGAGTCATCCATGAGTGCTGGAATCAACTTCCAACCTCTTGTTAATGTTTATATTTTGACCTCTTCCCATGAATCACAAGTGTTCTTAATGGCATCTAGAATGGTAAATCCTTTCCAGAAGGTTTCAGTTTACTTTGCCCAGATCTATCAGAGGAATCACTATCTGTGGCAGCTAAAGCCTTATAGAATGTATTTCTTAAGTAACAAGACTTTAAAGTCAGTATTACAACTTGGTCCATGAGCTGCAGGATGGATGTTGTGTTAGCAGGCACAAAAACAACATTAATCTCATTGCACATCTCTATCAGAGCTCTTGGATGACTGGGTGCATTGTTAATCAGCAGTAATATTTTGAAAGGAATCCTTTTTGCTGAGCAGTAGGTCTCAACATTTAGTATTAGTATTACAATATTTAGTAAACCATGTTGTAAATAGGTGTGTCATCCAGGTTTTATTGTTCCATTTATAGAGCACAGGCAGAGTAGATTTAGCATAATTCTTTAGGACCCTAGGATTTTGGAGTGGTAAATGAGCACTGGCTTCAACTTAAAGTGACTGCACTGGCCCCTAACGAGAGAGTCAGCCTATCTTTTGGAGCTTAGAAGCCAGGCACCGAGTTCTCTTTAGCTACGAAAGTCCTAGGGGCTCCTTAGTGGCTCAGTTGATTAAGTGTCTGCCTTCAGCTCAGGTCATGATCTCAGGATCCTGGGATAGAGCCCCACATTGGGCTCTCTACTCAGAGGGGAGCCTGCTTCTCCTTCTCCCTCTGCCCCTCCCCCTCACTCGTGCTCTTTTTCTCAAATCAATCAGCCAGTCAATAGCTTGCTAGCTATGAAAGTCCTAGATGACATCTTCTAGCATAAGGCTGCTTTGTCTGCCTTAAAAATCTGTTACTTAGCGCAGCCACCTTTGCAAGTTATCTTAGCTCAAGCTTCTGGATCTCTTGCTGCAGCTTCTACATCAGCACTGGCTGCTTCCCCTTGCACTTTGATGTTATGGAGACGGCTGCTTTCCTTAAACCTCTGCTGACTTCAAACTTTTCTTCTGCAGCTTCCTTATCTCTCTTAGCTTTCATAGAATTGAAGAGAATTAGGGCATAACTCCCTATTTTACTTTGGTTTAAGGGAATGTTGTGGCTGGTCTGATCTACTCAGACCACTAACATTTTCTCCATATCAGCAATAAGGTTGTTTCATTTTCTTATGTTCACTGGAGTAGCACTTCTAATTTCCTTCAAGAACTTTTCCTTCGTTCACAACTTTGCTAACGGTCTGGTATAAGCTTACCTTTCAACCTATCTCAGCTTTCAACATTCTTCCTAACTAAACTGAATCATTTCTAGCTTTTGATTTAAAGTGAAAGATGTGCAACTCTGCTTTAGAGGCAATGACTGCAGGTCATTAGTTGGCCTGATTTCCCTATTGTTGTGTCTCAGGGAATAGGGAGGCCTGAGGAGAGGGAGAGATGGAAGAATGGCCAATTGGTGGAATACTCAGAATACACATTTATTGATTAAGTTCACTGTCTTATATGGGTACAGTTCATGGCACTCCAAAACAATAGTAACACCAAAGATCACTCATCACAAGAGTACCATAAAAAATGTAATAATGATAAAAATTTTGAAATATGAGGGCGCCTGGGTGGCTCAGTGGGTTAAGCCTCTGCGTTTGGCTCGGGTCGTGATCTCAGGGTCCTGGGATCAAGCCCCACATTGGGCTCTCTGCTCAGCGGGGAGCCTGCTTCTCCCTCTCTGCCTGCCTCTCTGCCTACTTGTGATCTCTCTCTCTGTCCAATAAATAAATTTTAAAAAAATTTAAAAAATTTTTGAAATATGAGAATCATCAAAATGTGACACAAAGACATAAAGTGAGCAACCGTTATTGCAAAAATTGCGCCAGTATATTTGCTCTACACAAGTTCCCAGAGACCTGCAATTTGTGAAAAACCGTTATCTGCAAAGTACAATAAAGTGAAGCATGGTAAAATGAAGTGTGCCTATAATAAGTTATAGAGATTCCTAGGTTCTGTTACTTTCTTCTGAAGAGTTTTATTTTAATAGGCAATTAAATTATGGACAGCTAATCTTTTTTGGGGGGGAAAGGGAGCAGGGATTATCTACCATGTTTAAATTTTGTTAAGTTAGGTCACTTTTGGTTTTTCCCTCAGTCTTCTGGTGTGACCCTTAGTCCTGAGATGATAACCTTTCTCCCAAAGCCAGCCCTTGTGGGTTTCCCATGGAAAGCCTGAGGTGTTTACCAAGTCCTTCTAACTTATACGATTAGGAAGTTAACCTCAGGGGAAAAAAATTGGTTAATGTTGGATCATACTTGGTTCCCTTTCCTTCCTTCAGAGATTGTAACCCCTCCATTTTCTGTCACCTTTTGATCACTCTTCAGTGCTTAAAAATTATTTCTTGTATTTCTCCACAGTTTTGGAATAGTTATCTGTGGGAGGGTTAGTTTGATAGAAACTACACAGCCATTATTGGAAACTAAACATAAGAATATATTTTTGGGCCAAGCTGATGGTTCAGTCATTCCCAGGGACAATGCCTATGTTTTGGCAAGAATCTGTACAGCCATGGGAAGGTCTGCTGTGGCTCAGTGGCGTAGCTTGCTGGGGACAGAGTGGTCCAGTTAAGGAATCAGAAGTCTCTCTGATGTGGAAGAAGCATGAAAGTGGGACGAAATGGGGGAGAGAGCTGAAGAGGGAGGAGGTTGCCCTCTTCCAGACTGTTTCCTCAGTACCACTTATGTGGTCAGGCTTTTGTGAGGAGTGACAGAGATAAAGTATGTGGGTGTCCAGTAATGGCATTTATGATTGTGGAGGCCACTGAGTTGAGCTTTGCTAAAGGCTTGGTCCACATGACATAATTCTTGTCCTGTCATCTGGTGACTTCTCAGTCCTCCACGGAAGTAGAAGTGGCTTGTGCCCACATGAGGTAGATTGGGGTTTTCACTGTTACACTGTCCTCAGGAATATCGCTATCTCCATCCGTGCTGCTTACCTTTGAGGGATATGTTTCTCCTTGGTTCTTTGCTCTGTTGGTTAGACTGTTGTTAGTCTGTGTTAAAAGAAACCAAAATAATAGTAGCTTAAGCAAAATAGAAGTTCCGTTCACTCTCACACAACAGTGTGATGTAAGCAGTCTAGAGCATTGAGGTGGCTCCCCTGGGTCAGGGACTCAGGCTTCCTCCATCTGGTTGCTCTGTCATCACTCCTCTATCACCTTCATCTGGATGGGCCAGTGTGACTCACCACCACCTCTCTACCTGTCTTCATTCTAAGCCACAGGAAAGGGAAAGAGGGTAGCTGTAAGCATGTCACCGAATTCCATCCCCCCATGAAGGACCCATCCCAGAAGATGCATACATCACCTTTACATCCCACTGATGAGACTTTAGCCACCTACCTGCAAAGAAAGCTGGGAAATATCACCTTTATTTGGGGCAGCCATTGACCCATCTACACATCTAGAATCCTATTACAGTGGAAAGGGAGACTGCATATGGAGCACAGCCAGCAGTCCCTGCCACCAATCCTTGAGGTCATACACCCAGTTTTCAGCTCCAGGATCACTTTACTGAAGGAACTTAGCACTCCCTGGGGAGCCCAGGGAGCACTGATGAAGTGAGAGATTTCCACCTGGCCTGCACATTTCTCCTTAAGGATATTCGAAGATGAGGACTGTCACACTTCATTCCTTAGTGATTGTTATATGACTTAAGGAACAAGGCTGAGTCCACAAGCCACTTGTCAATTCCAGACTTGTTCCCCAGTGACTATACCACGTAGGAAAGGTGCGCCAAGCTAGGGTAGAAAGAGCCCAAGTGTTTCGAAGCTTTTGGTGCCAACCCTTCCAGCTCTGCCCCGACTCGTAAAGTCACACAAGGTGTGTACTCTCTAACTTCCCTGATGTTCCCCATGTTCTAGAATTGTGAGATGCCTCGACACTCCACAACTTTGCATTAAAGCAGGCTTGTGGGGGGATATAGCTACTTTAACTCCTTTGTGGAATGAGTTGGAGGTCCCAAAGTGCGTGTATGCTTGCAGACAACCTGGGACCTGCACACGTGGGTTTTTCTATTTCCTTGGGCTTCCCTGGGTTGTGGTTTTTGTCATCGGAAGTTGCTGCACAATTTCCCATACAATTAAGCTTATTTTTAGTCTTTTATTTTTGTTTCAAAATACTCTATTTCTGCTTCTAGAACTATTATACTTTCATTGTAGAAGATGTGGAAAATAGCGGAAGTTAAAATGAGGGAAGCAAAAAAATTCACGCTGGTGTTATTAAGGCTCTAGTGTATCCCCTTCGTTTTAGTATCTAAGAAAATATGAAGAATACTTCTACTTCAGTTCATCGCATTGGGGTCACACTATACATGATGTTTACAACCTTTTTCTCACTTGATAACCTACTTCCTCAAATCCTTAAATATTTTTCAAGAACGTGATTTTAAATGGCTGCCAAAGATTCTAACCCCATGGGTGTGCTGTACTGAATCAGTGCCCTGGGCGCTCAGTCCGTGTCTGAGTCTTTGTTACTGGGAACTGCATAGCAGTGTCCTCTGCATTTCACACCAACCGCATCTGAGCTCCTATCATAGATGCTGTGGGGCAGGTGAGCCCAGAGAGGTTGGATGGCCTGCCCAAGGCTACACAGCAAGTGAGTGGTATGGGTCCCGGCCATCTGGCCACAAGGCTGATGGCACCCTGCCCAGCTGCCTCTGCCCAAGGCCAGGAAAGAGCACAAAGGTGTGGCATAGGTGTGTTGGGGACAGTTGGCTCCTAATATGTTGGTTTGGGTAGGAAAGAGTGTGCTTTCCCAGAAGATGCTGCTCCAGGTGGGTTGTGATGGCCCTGAGGAAGGCCAGCTGCTCTCTGCTGCCCGCACAGCAGCAAGCTGCCCTGCTCCCCACTCCGCCCTTGCCTGCTGGAGGCAGAGGTGAACCCGCCTGGGTGCCTGAGTCTCAGGACCCTGGAGGGGAGGCTGTGAGTGTGGGAGGCAGGTGAGGCCAACCAGGCTTGGGCAGGGAGACTGCCCAGCCCGTTCTCCTCGAGGGCTCCACCTGAGGAGGGCAGGAGGTACACCGGTCAGTGGCCTTGACTCTGAGGAAGCCTCCTCACCTGGCTCTTGTCGCCTTCTCAAAGCACTTTTGTCACTCCCTGAAAACCTGTCCTCATCCTTACTTAACTCCAACCTGCTTCCTCTGAGAGACATGACTGGATTCACTGTTGAGTGTGGGGAGCAGGCAGGAACAGCAGAGCAGGACCTGCCTTGGGCTTGGCATGGGTGTCCCCTCTCTTGCTGGCTGTCACTGTCTGGATCACTGAGCTTTTGCCCCTTTGCCTGAGACCTTTCCATTTTAACCTTTCCTTGTTTTTCTCTAATAGGCAACCATTGGGATTGACTTCTTGTCAAAAACCATGTACTTGGAGGATCGTACGGTGAGTGCCTGACTTTAGAACCAGAAGCACAGGGAGGGCTCCTTTGGACTTAACCACCTGGAGCCTTTAGCCGGGCACCGAGAGGACCGGTGCCGACCACAGAGCTGGCAGTGCCCATATCACGGAGCTGGGGCCTCCCCCCAGCCCCACCCCACCATGAGGATCACCCTGACCCCCTGCTCTCTTTGTGACAGGTGCGGCTGCAGCTCTGGGACACAGCCGGCCAGGAGAGGTTCCGCAGCCTGATTCCCAGCTACATCCGGGATTCCACTGTGGCTGTGGTGGTGTATGACATCACAAGTGAGTTGGTCAGCTAAACCAACATATTAGGAGCCTGCCAGAGGGAGGGTGGCTCACAGAGGCTCCAGGGCTGTGTGTGTGTGTGTGCGCGTGCACATGCACATTGTATGCTGTGTATGCTTGTCTTCTGACTGCAGGAAGATAGGTCCTTGCTGTAGGGGGTGAGCTGCCTTCGAACACCAGCATGGGTTCGAGCCTCACCCATCCTCCTGGGACAGGCATGGGTGTGTGGGATTGAGCCGGCCCTGCCCAGAGCGGCGGGCTGTGTGTAGAGGTGAGCAGAGATGAGGCTGGCCTGCTCCCACCCCTCTGCGCCCCCTTTGGCCCTGATGGCCAGAAAGACCCCTATGGAGCAACTTGTGTGTGTGCATGTGTCGGGATGGGGGAAGACACTAGTCTCTGGGCCAGTCATGACCAAGCAGCCATGGTTTTGTCACGTGGCATGCCAGCTCCTCATAGGCTCTCCTGGGAGGGGAGGCCAAGCAGGTCTGGAGAGCCGAGGGTGGGCTTCGCTTCCCACACAAATTAGCTCTTCTGGCTGGGACAGCTGTTCCGGAGAGAACTGCACAGCCATGTGGAAGACTTCTGGTGGGGGGAGGGCAGGGGCCTGGTGCGGAGCCTCAGCTGCGCAGACATGTGTAACAGAGCACACCTGGTTAGCCCTTGTGCTGTGCCTACACATGTGCGGGGATGACAGCCTGTGTGCTGTCCACAGCACTGAAATCACGTGGGGAAGCACGTGTGCCCCCTGCTTTAAGCCTGCTGCCCCAGGCTCTGCCCATCTCCTCTCTCCATGGTTCCCTCTGACCATACCCCTCCTCCACCTTGAGTACAGGTGGGAGCTGGGCCCTTCAGCCTGGGTTTGTGCAGCCTGATGTGAGCAGGAGGGAGAGGAGGTTGGGGGAAACTGAGGCTTCCTGGGACAGGCTTCCTCCCCCCTCTCAGGTGCGTGGGCTGCTGAGTGGTGGGCATTGCCCTGCGACCACTCCCCAAGGTCTGTCACATCTTCTGAGGAGAGGGCTGTCTTGAAATGGCCTTACCTCTCATGGCTATTGTCTCTCCTGGGGCTACCTTCCCCCTCCTCTTACTTGCAGATTGAGGGTTCTCTTCGGAAACTCTGGCCTTTCCCAGTGCCACCCCCCTCAGTGGGAGACCACTGTGTAGGGCTCTTCTCCCCCAGGAGCTGCTCTGGTTCTCCACCAACACACACACATGCACACCCGTTTCCGAGCTTAGCCAAGTCCAGTGCACCATTTCTCACACTCCGCTCTGATCCCCCAAAGTCAGGTCTGATTCTCAGGTGGGCCCCTAAAACCACTAGTCCATGTAGCAGATCATGACAGTGACCTTCCAACAGGGTGACCCCCACAACCCGGGGGTCGTTCAGCTACATGAGGGTCTTTCAGGGCCCTGGGGCAGCAGCTGCCCAGACACACATTCTTCCCGCCGACCCCATCCCACCGCTCGAAGTTCCGCACTCACTGGTCTGGGTGTGAGGGTGCACAGTCCCCTCCCTCCTGGTCTCATGTTCCCTCCCACCTTTGCCCTCTGCTGCTCAGGCTGACTCTCATTCCCTTGTCTCCCCACTTCCCGCATCCAGATCTCAACTCCTTCCAGCAGACCTCTAAGTGGATCGACGACGTCAGGACAGAGAGGGGCAGCGATGTCATCATCATGCTGGTGGGCAACAAGACGGACCTGGCTGACAAGAGGTAGGTGTGAGGGTGCAAGGTGCAGGGTGCTGGCAGGCCCAGCCTGGAGAAGGAGTTGTGGGATGCGGGAGTGTTGAGTCTGTGCTTCTGACCTGTCCCCGTGCATCTGAGAAAGGTCCCCTAGGGACATTGGAGGCTCTGCGAGCACCTGGCAGATCCTTGCCCATGGCAGCGGCTCAGCTCTGAGGCCCTACCTTCCACGGTCTGCAGGGGCACTGCTCTGCAAGAGGGCTGCATAGCAGCTCGGGGGGTGGGGCCTGGCCGTGGCCATGGCGCAGTCCCTCGGGCCCCCATTGGCTTCTGGTCTGCTTTGTGTCTCTGTCCACACGAAATGCCCGTGCCCATGAACAGGCAGAATGTCCTGTCTGTCACTGAGTCTCCAGTGTGCAGACATGGCTGACTTGGGTGCCGCCTGCGCCCATTCGTACACTCACACCAGGGGACCCAGCTTGGTCAGCTAAAGGCCCTGGGTTCAGAAGACCGCTGGCCTTCTGAAGTGTCGTCTGACCATCTACATGATGATCCGACTTCGAGCCTGCTTCATTTGAGGTCTGTCCTTGAAGTAAGGGAAATGGGACTCAAAGCCCAGTTCTACTGCTGAGTGTCTTTCCATACAACCTGCAGGCAGTCACTTTTAACCTCACTGTCCTCCTGTGGAGATGGGGACTGATGACTCCACCCAAGGGGCGCTGTGTGGCTCGAAGAGCTTTCTAGACACAGATGCACACGACTGTTAGGATGGTTTACTGCCTGCCGCAGGGCTTGCTCCTGAGCTGGGAGGCACCATGGAAGGCAAACCAGACAGGGCAGGGGCAGGCTGGTGTCCTCCTGCGGCCCTGTGTCCTTCGTCCTGCACCCAAGACCTCCTCATCTGGACCTTAGTCCTGGACCTAAGCCTCCTCATCTCATGCTGCTCCCTCTGCCTCTACCAGGGACTCATTTTCCCCTCTCCCCTCACTCACAGGCAGATAACCATCGAGGAGGGGGAGCAGCGCGCCAAAGAACTGAGCGTCATGTTCATTGAGACCAGCGCCAAGACCGGCTACAACGTGAAGCAGGTAGGACGCACCTGGCGCTGATCTGGCCCAGGGGCCATGTGTGGCTTCTGGCCTGGTCCTTCATGGGCCCAGCTCCAGCTTGCCCTGAGGGACTAGTGCAGGTTGGGGCAAGCAGTCAGAGCACCCTGAACCCCACCTAATGGGAAACAAGCTAACCTCTAGCATTGGGAAAGCACGAGAGAGGATAAGAGCACTCACTCTGGGGGGTCCAGGGGGTGTCTGGAGCATGTCCTCGTTAGTTAGCCATCACACAGCAACCAGTCGTGTGGCTTTATAACGTGCCGGGCATCCAGCCACCAACTCCAGGTGAGAGAAGCAGCATCTCTCTAGCATCTTACCTCACTTGGGATGGGGGTGTGGGAAATTCAGTCCGACCAGCATTTGAGGGTTCATGCCTGGGGCTTGGCAAGTGCTCAGAGCTGTGGAGGGCCAGGCGGGCTTGGAGAAAGGAGCCCGCTCTGGTGTGGCTGGAGCTTACAGGGGGAGAAGCCTGGGGAATCACCACAGTCAGAGAAGCCACGGAGGAGATTATGGCCAAGCCTCAAAGCCAGGGGCTTCCCTACGTCCATGGAGCCCCAGGGATGGGAGTCCACAGCTCAGGGGCCTTGCATTGGAAAGAGCCACCCCTCCATCTTCACGCGCCTCTGTGGCTCTTCAGCACCTCCTTCAGCCAGGAACATGGGCAGCAGGATGCTGCTGGCTTGGGCACAGTACAGATCCCAGCCGTTTTCTTGTCCCCTCACGGGGTTACGGGTCTCTTGGCCTTTACACGCATTGCTGCTCCAGATCATGGGGGTGATTAGACCTGCTGCCAGAAGAATGCTGGTGCATAACCAACTGGTGTCTTCAGAGATTTTCAAGTGTCTTTCAGTTCTGAATGGGTTTTCTATACTCCTGCGTCACTGACGTCACCCACTTACGAGGAGACCGTAGGCTCAGCAGACTGCCAGGGAGGTCTCTGGTTCATAAGACGTTAGGAGCCCCTGCCTTCAATGAAGAGAAGGGGACTGTTCCAGACCAGGGTAGCATGCGAGCAGAGGTGCGGAAGGAGGGGTGCTGTGGCCTAGGGAGGGGATTGGCGGGGTGTCTCTTCCACCCGGCCGGCCCCAGCATTACCTGGGAGCACTACACAAGCTGCCCATCAGCTCTTGGCCTGGAGACAGTGGCGGTTCACCCAACAGGGGCAGTGCCCGTGGCACTGGGGAAGGTGGCAGAAGAGCAGAGAGACAGATGAGGGGCCCTCTAGTCCCCAGGCCTCAGTGCCTTCCTCCCCAATTAGAGCGCCCTCAGTGTGGCTCTGCTCACATCCATGCCCTTCCCAGTGCCACTGAGGTGTCTCTTGGAGCAGGAGCTACCTGTCCCTGGAGGCATGTCGGAGGCAGTGGGTTGCTGCTCTCTGTGGCCCTGATGGAAAGTCCCGGGACACGGGGAAACAGTGGGCAGTAGTCCATAAGGCTGGTAGCTTCTGCCCTAGTGGTCGGAGGCAGGGAGATGCCAATGCCTCCCTTTTCAGAATGCTCTGGAGCCCAGGTGATGCTCTAAGCATGAATTACATGTGGTTAGGTCAAACTCTGTGGTTCTGAGGAGTCCTCATGCAGTGAAGACTCCTGGATTCCAAGCCTGATCATAGCTGCTCTTGGAGCCCCACCTGTGACCCCAAGAGTTTCCTTCTAACTGGCAGAGGCTGTGACCATTTTGACAGGCAGGACAGTGCGGCCTGGGGCAAGGCCATGAAGGAAAACTCAGGAATGACTGGGCCTCTGCAACCTGGCTTACTTCTTCCCGCCCCACTTTGGAACAGTCTCTGCATCCTGCCCACAGGGTCCCATACCCTGTCAGGCCCACCAGTGACTTCCCCACCCAGATCCTCACCACCTTTGGCCCTGCCATTTAGCCTGGGTGCTCCCACAAAGCTGGGCTCCAGGGTGAGACCATGAACAAGACGCACTCTCCTTACAGAGCTCACTGAGTCCCCAGAGCTGGCATATATGGAGGGAGAACCGAGAGAGGGAGAGTTCAGAATCTTCTGGTACCTTATACTAGTGTTTTGTACTTGTCACCTCCTAGGTGTAGGTTCCATGTCTTCCCTGACATCCCTGCCTACCCCTTCCCCAGTGTGCATGCCCACATGTGCACGCGCACACACACACCCCACACAGTTCTCTCTGTGCACTTACAGAAACTCACACATAGACACCGCACATTCACATGCACATTTCCACGCATACATCTCTACACACAACACACATCACACTAATACCCATACCGAAACAAACCCACAGCATCACAAATTCACGCTACTGTATGCTTATTCTCTTGGAAGTCTCTTTCCGACGTGATTGTGCAGCCCTGGCTCCCAGCACCCTGCTGCCTTGGTGCCTGTGGAATTGCAGGACCCTCCTGAGCAGAGGGTCATTTGTCTCAAGGGCAGGTCGAAAGTTGGTTCCCCCCACCTGTTCTCCACACAGGCAGTGGGACAGAAGCCTGCCTAAGGGCTTGTCTCACAGGGCCTAGAGCATTTTCTGCACTGGGTTAGGTTCCTTACAGTCAGCATGACCCACGCTCAGCTCCTGGTGACCCGTGGACCTGGTGACCTCAGCCGTTGCCTGAGATGCCTGTCAGGGCCGAGTCTTATGACAGGCCCTAGGGGCAAGGGAGAGAGGAGTTTGGTGTAGCCCCTGCCCTCCAGGGCACAGTTAGTGGGACAGACAAGAGAACACGGCCCTGGGTCAGGACTAGAAGAGGTAAGATGGGGAGACAGTGGGGGGCAGGAAGGACGGGGTCAGGGGCTCATCCTGCATCTCCTCCCTCTCCAGCTCTTCCGACGTGTGGCATCAGCTCTGCCTGGAATGGAGAATGTCCAGGAGAAAAGCAAAGAAGGGAGTATCCTTTTCCTTTGATAAGTGAGTGAAAGATGTGCTAGAGAAGCCATTTATCCATTGACGTATTTACTTAGTACTTCAGAACAGTGAGCGAGCCCTTGCCTGGTCTCCAGCCCATCCTTCTCTGCTGAGGGGTATGGTGTGGGCCCGCCTCTGGACCGGGACAAGGCTGAACTCCAAGGGCTTTAAGACCTCATCCGGTTTGAACAGTCTAAGCTTCTATTTCCAAAACAATGCGGGAGGTGGGGGGTGGGGGGAAGGGTGGACCAGATCGACGTGAATGTCTGTGTGGGGCGGGGAGTGAGAAATAGTAACTGCCCAGGTTCGCAGTGAGCATCACTTTGTATATCATGGGTACCAGTAGACTCTCCACCACGTGGAAGGCTTCTATACATCCAGAACACCGTTCAGCCTAGTCTGCATGAGACCGTCTCCCCAGCAGATACCCCCCTCCCGTGTCCTGCCTGCTTCCTCGGCCTGGCCCTGCACAGCCCCAGAGCGCCCCTGCCCTATGGGACAGGGTCTGCACTCCACTCACACAGTCCGCCCCAAACCTCAGACCATACCCCAAAGCAGAAATGGAGGTTCAGAGAGGTAGTCCTGTGAGCCCAGTGGAAGGAAGTAGGAAGGAAGGCAGTTTATTTTCTGCCATGTTGCCAAAAAAAGATGTTCATGTATATATACGTGAGGTAAAAATGTTATTTATGTAGGTGTAGGGAAAAATAAAAATAGGGAAAGTCAGAGAAAGTCATATTCAAAATATATGCCTTGGCCAGAGAGTGGCAAGGAGAGAAAAGGGGGTCATAGGAGAAGCGTGGCTCTTTATAGTATATAAAGCCAAAACAGTCTCTTCCATAGCCCTGAAACGGGGCCATGCAAACATCCCTGGGACGGCCACAGCAGGTCCCACAGCAGCGCTTCCTACACTCCCACCCTGTTGGCTACCCTGGGGTTCCTGCAGCAAGCCCGCTGCCCCGTCAGCCTGCTGAGGGCACGGGGGCTGCCTGGCTGTGCGTTTTGAAGCCATTTCTCGGGTGGTTCTGATGGGTGCTCCTCCCGCCCACAGTCTCAGGGCACCAGTGGGAAGGGCTGGAGGCCTTTCCTGGGACTGTGTCTTCCCCAACAGCATCCTCAGAGTCTAAGTGACACTCTGACTAGAGCTCGAGGGGTTAGTGTGTCTGCGACTGGCTAGCCAAAGCCCACCTGGCCCTGGGCTGAGATGTGGGAGTCATACCTGACCAGCAGGCTGTCCACTTCAGTGCACTTGGGATGGGATGGGCTGCTGACAAGGCTGAGGCCCTGGTTACCAAGAAGGCTTCTGAGGAAGGGCCCGGGGTGCTGGCGTTTGCGCAGCCATCCCACAGTCCGAGGCCGGCTTGGCTTCAGGTGGATGAGGGGGAGGGCTCGTGGGAAGAAGAGGGGTGGGAGCTGGTGACACTGCGTCCTTCCTCCCCAGGCCCAGCAAAGACAGGAGTCCTTAGGTATTTTGTGGAAGGACGGAGGGTTTGCACAGGGCAGCTGAGGGGTGCCCAGGGACAGGAGCCAGGGTGGCAGCTTCTCATCAGTCATTTTCCTTAGCGCAGCCTCCCGCAGTGATTGACATCAAGCTGGACAAACCCCAGGAGCCCCCAGCCAGTGAGGGCGGCTGCTCCTGCTAATGCAGCCTGACCTGCCAGCTTCCTTTGACACTACTCGCTTGTTGTGTTGCTTCCTATTGGTTAGCTTCCTAAGGGGGGTGGGAAATGAGCTTATCAAGATGGGAGGATTTTTCTTTTCTCTCTGTCTCTAGGAGTAGGGTGGGATGGGGAGGGAGGCTGGGCATCAGGGATCACGTCACTCTTAACAGCTGTTACTTAAACAACTATTTTTTGGTTTGGTTGTAATATATTGTACTTTATTAAGATTGCCAAAAACTGTTAAAATTTAAAAAAAAATTTAAATCATGTGTATACAAATTTTTGCCAGATAAAAATGTAGTCATTTTTATTTAAAAGATGTGCTTTTTGTTTTTGTATATTTGTAAACTTACAGAGAACCTTTTCCACACACCTCCTCCTTCCTGCCCTCTTTGAATGGTCACCTCTGCCCTCCTTCCACCCTAGCCCGATAAATTACAATTAATGGGGCAACTTAATTAGGCTCCAGTCCCAAGCCCACCCACCAAACAGGCCCTACCTGGTTAAATCAAACACTGAACAAAACAGCCTCTGAAGAGGAAATTTTTAACTCTGCCCTCCTTCCGTGGCCAGAGTGGGACATCAGCCATGCCCTGAGCTGAAATTAAGGCCTTGTGGATGGCAGGGAGCCCAGCCAGAGGCCTCACTGGAATGATTCCTGCCTCCCCCCTCCCCTCCCTGACAAGCCTTGAAGGCATGGAGGGCACTTGCCTTGCATCCTGTGCCCTCTGTGGCCAACTCAGTGACTGGCAGAGAAAAAGGTCGTTGGAAGGAAGGACGGGGTGCTGTTGGCAACTGTGGGCTTGTACAGGTCAACCTGTGGTTCATAGCCTTGGGGCACCATGTGTGGTTCTGAAAATGTTCTAACCAACCTTCCCAGTAGTCAGCACCCATGTCTGGGTTGAGTCTAAGGAAAAAGCAAAGAGAAACTCAGTGTGTACTGCCCTGAAGCCCTCGACCTTGCACGCCAGAGAAGCTCGAGCCTGTATCGCATGGTGTGTGTGTGTGACTGGGGAAGGGGGTGTTGATTCCGGTACCACGACCTTGAAGATGCATGTTCAGATCCTTGGTTGCTAATACTGTTGAGCGCTGTTCTGGAAAAGCTGACTTGCCCCACTGGCATCAAGCAGTTGTAGTCATTGTGCACGTACCTGAGGATATAGCAGCAGCGCTCTGGTTGCCTGAGGGCGCTGCTGACGTGGGGTTTCCAGAAGGCTGCCCAGAGAGCCGTCCTTGCCATTTCGACTCATTTCTGAGAAGGGCTTAGTCCTGAGGGCCTGTAAAATCTCTGAAGAGAATTCTAAGGGAATGCAACCCATTTGGCCAGCATTCCAAATAGACCCAGACTTACTGAACCTGACCCTGCGTAGAGCCAGGCCGTAGGCAGCAACTCTGGCCAAAATCCATAAACCCTGCCCTCCCAAGCTGGCATGGTCTCTGCCTCCAGGCTGCTGTTGGGCATGTCCTAGGTGAGCTAAACGATCATCTGGGAGTGGGAGGGGGGAGTTCCTCCACAAAACAGGACTCTAACAAGTTATTGCAGTGAATTTTGGAACTTCTCAGAAACTAATCCAAAATGGCAGCCAATAAGTGGACAGGACTCACTGGTATTTGTCCAGCAGGCCTGTCACACACTCTCAGCTTAAGGAGAGTTGTGTATGTCAGAGCTGATCTTTGGAGAGGAATTTATCTTCAGGTGAAGAGAAGTAGGATTCTCACTGAGCTCCTCTTCCAGAAGGCAAAGACTGATGTACGAACGTAATTCCAGTGTCATGTGTTTAGTTTTTATATGTGTGTACATAATTATATATAGATAGACTTGTGTATACACCTTCCACACACACATTCTCACAGAGATACATGTGCTCAGTGTATACTGTTTTTCCTGCTCTCAAGTTGGAATTTGCATTGTGATAACAGTTTTGGAAATTCAAAAGTACTGCAACGTGTTGAAATAAGAAATACTTAATATTGTCAAAAAACTTGTGATTGTCTTGCCATCAATAAACTAATGCATAGATGTGTTCAACTACAGGCAAAAATAGCCATGGGAATATGTGCACCATTTCTCTCTATACTTATATGCATAGGTGTGCATGCCCGTGTGGGCCAGTACCCCCAACCATGGCACCACCACAAGTGGTGCTTGTTGAAAGAGTGCTTACTTACCTCGTGAGAATTTATAAGAGTCCACATTATAGCGTCCGGCCTGGTCGGCAGTGAGGACCATTGCTTTTGGCCTCTGGGACAGCCCCATTTGCTGTGATCTACATTGAGTCCCAGTGAATGAATGAATGGTGGATTTTAGTTTTCTTGGTACTAAAGAGTAGCTTTTCTGAAACATTCCTGTAAAAACAAAGGAGAAACTCAGTTCCCTTCTCATGTGCACACATAGTTAAGGCACCACGAACATCTTTTTTACCATCGTAGCCTGGGAACATAAGAGATGCAGTAGATAGATGTCACATGGCTTGACGTGGCCTTGGTGAGCCCTGCCTTCCTAGCATATACACAAGGTCCTCTCTCTCAAGTCCAGGCTCTCCCCAGCCCTGTGGGCTTCAGGACGGTTGTCTCCTCTTGCCGTCCCATCTTAGTGGTGCCATGCCATTCCGTGACCCTCCTTCTCTCAGGCCTAATTTCCACCCCTCACTTCCTGGGCTGTTGAGGCAGCCAGATCTCTTGCATAGAAGTGGGTTGGTTCCCTGGCTCTCATTTTGAGCAGGTACCATCACTGTTCTCTTGCTTGTAGGTAGTATCTTGACTTGGAGTTAAGGTCTAGTAATAAAATGGTCAGGTTCCCTTGAAAAAAAGGGGATGAAATTGCCTCCACATCCCCAGCGAGTGGTACATCCCTGCCAAATCCAGATGGGCTAGCCTGAGGCAAAGCCATCGTTAGTCCTTCTCCTTGAGGACTAGCCCTCACCTGGGAGATGGCCAGAGTCGTCCTCTTCAGGCCTTTTTTTTTTTTCCTCTGAGTGGGAGCAATCTCAAAAGCTGTCAGTCAAGCTCCTATTCCACAGGTACTTGAAAAAGAATGTAAGATGCAGGAAGAAGATAGCATATTTATAAATGCACACACATGCCAGAAGGAAGGTATGATATCAGCAGCTTAAGTGTGAGAACTGCAGCGTGGAGGCCACGGTTAGCAAGCTGGGCGGTTAGGAGCAAGTCCCTCTTGATCAGAGGCCTCTCTGCCATCATTGTCACCACTCTCTTCTGTCAGCATCCTCAAACATTCTGGAACACTCCCGGGTCTGAGGAGCAATGGCCAGGTCAGTTTGAGTATCTTAGGCAACAGAAACAAGAATGAAAATGGCAGTTAAATGTACAGACCTCTTTTGAGTGCAACGTCTTTGGCCTCCCAATGGCAAGCCGGTTTTGGGAGCGCCTGCCCTCAAGTACCAGGTGTGACACCAGGCACCGCTGGCTTCGGTGTCCTGCAGGCAGAGCAGCCTCATTCCTTCACATGGCAGGAGGCAGGTGAGGATGTTAGGATGTGAGAACAGGTAGCCAAGGATTGAGTCCCATCCGAGCCACTTGAGGGGCAGCCCAACAGGTTTGGGTGCAGCAACCAAGCAGGGCTGTATGCTCACTAATTTCCAAACTACCTCTCTCCCCGATCACGTGAGGCGTCACCACCTCGCTATAGCAGCAGGACACAGAGGTCTTGGAACCCTTCCTGTCTCACAGGCAGGAAGACCAAGGCAGAGAAGGGCCACTTGCTTTTGGTCAGCCAGCAAGCTGGAAGCCATCAGAGCCAAGGTGTTTCCGTTCTTTATCATCAACCTGTGTGTGCAGATGTGACGGTGCACTTGCACGTAAAGGGCTGCTGGGCACGGGTGCTCCTCAAACCACCTCTACTCTGTTTAGGACTCTGGCCAGCGTAGCTGAGTGAGCTGGGAAAGAATGCATGTCCATTTCACACTCCTGCATTGCCAAGAAGGGCCAGTCCCCAAGTCCACTCTGACTGTCATGGACACCCAAACACCAGGGCACCCTCTGAGTTTTTGTTTGAAATGAACTATCTAGGTGTTCCAAAACCTTGGGCTCTCACGTGTATACTCTCTAGCGCCAGACCCCTTCGTGGCTGACACTCCCCGGAGGGCATGGCTCATCCTTGCAGTGGGGTTTGGAAGCTTCCTTCCAGCAGGAAGCTTCCAGATGTGGAAGGCCAGTCTGCATCGCGTGGTGTGTCAACTTGTCCTCTCACTTTCCCTCACTCATCCCCTTGAAAGCGATTGGCCATGAGGAGCACAGAGGGTGGCATTTCCATCTTTTACTGGCTCAGCAGGCATAAATGGCCACATTGACTTTACATAAAACTGTGTAAAATGTGGAAGACTCAGCATGTTGATCAAACAATAAACTGTCCTGATTCTCAACACAAAACCTCTTGTCCAGTGTTTCTAAGTGGTACAGTCATATATGGGGGGGCTAGTTGGGGGTGGGGGGCACTGCGCCAAACCAGATTTCTTCACATGCTTGCTCCACAAACCCTTGTCTCACGTCTGGGGGTCTACCACCCAAAGCCTTTTGCTTCTTCCTCCTCTTCACCTCAGACACACTAACGAGGTGAAAGTCTCACTCATTTCCATTATCTCCATTGTCTGAAGGCTAATGGAAAGGGAAGCCCCAGGCTGAACTGAGACTCAGGGCTGTGTAATAACTTCTGTCATCCCTGGTCCCCACTTGCCAGGGCTGGGGGTTCTGAAGGGTGGGGGCAGGGACTGAATCTCTCTCCCTTCTGGTGATCTCCAGAAAGCCATTAAAGAATTTAAGGTGAACTATAATCATCCTCCAGGTGACACCAAACAGCCACATAACCCCTCCTGCTTTTCCCCACACTGATTAGAGAACATCCCTGAGAGGCCCCTTCAGATGTCAGTCATCTCCAGACTGAAAGATGCCCTGAAAGCCTGAACAACTGTGAGACCAATCCAGAGAGGACACAAAGGCCAAAATCAGGCCCAGAACTGCTCTGGCCTGAGAATGCTGGGAATCCTGGAGCTATGGAGTAAGCCAAGTTCACCAGGTCTCATTCTTTTTTGAGTTCAACCTCACTACGTATTTTTCCCTTTTGAAGGTTCTAAGGTTTCTGGAACACTCTCCTATCTGCCACCTCAGAGAAGCCACCTCTAAATTAGGAGGGACAGGAAATAGATGCTCTGCCCACTAAGCCTCACTTCTCTGGCTGCCAGATGTAAAATGAGGTAGAAGAGGTCCAGGGGATAGCAAGGGGCAGAGGCCTGAGAGCCGAAGTGCACACTCTTGTACAAACCAGACTGAAGCCAGAGGCAAGCTGTTCCGAGCCCCCAACCATTTCCCAGGATTACTGTGTTCAGGATAACAGGACTTGAGATAGCAAGGGGAGGAAATAATGTAGGACACAGCATCAACATAACCGTCCAGCAGCCCCGGCCCTTGCCAGAAGAACGGAGCACCCTGAGATTCCCCACACAAACGTGAAGATGACAGAGGGTTGGTGCTGACCTGTCCGAAGTGCCCCGCGTGGCACTGAAGGATGCTGCTCGAGGTGGCTTTCCTTATCAGTGTAGCTGCGTTGTGTCCAGTGAGCAAGAGTGGAGAAAGAAGCTTTGATAATCCTATGCTAACTGTATTTAGAAATACTAAAGTACACCGATACACACATCTACCAAAAATACCACAAACAGAAACACACATTTCAGTTGAAACACAATAATCTCAAGTCAATGGAACACTAAGTGCCTCACACGTAAGAGGACCCCAGGGGAACACTGGAATCCCAGGAGGTGCCGAGACAAAAGCCATGGGAAAAGGTAAGTGGCACTCCCTGCTAAGAACTGCTGTTGCTGACTCGGACCCCAGCAAACGGGCAGGTTACTGGCAGTGGAGGGGCTACCAAGGCCCAGACCCCTCGGAAAAGGGCTTGAAAAAAGAGCTGGAATAAACTAAGGCCAACAGTACCCCAACCCCTCAGTCTGCACATGTTCCACACCCCATGGAAGACCCCATTCCAGAAGCAATGGTGTGCCCAGGGCATATTCATCACAGCCACCCCCCCCAACACACACACACACATAATGGCACCTCCCCGAGTCCTGCACCTCTCCCTTAGCAAGGAATGGGGTTATTTGTATCAGGCGGCAGCTGGCCTGTGAGCAGGTGGCAGGGCCCGTACACATCCAGTGGCTCAGACACTGCTGTGTTCCCAAGAAGGAGCTGTTTCAAGCCATAGCGGTCTCATCTTTGACCCACAGCTGTGCCTCATCTGCCAGTCCCCATGACTGATCTCTCCATTCTGGTCACACTTGTCTCCCATCTCATGAAGAAATGGGACTACTCTGGCTGAACAGCTTCAGGGCCACGAGAGGATACCAAGATTAGAGAACAATTCACGGGACCTCTTGGAACCCCTTCCCAGCACCCAAGAACTGGTGACCACGATCTCCCCCTGGCCCAAACGCACAAGAATGGGATAACGAGAGCACAGGAGTAGGAAGCAGGATGAGAGCACCTGGGAGGGACTCTGTCACCTGCTTGCTTACTTCACACCCTGTGAGAAAAACTAAACAGGGCATGTGGCCCCAAGGACTTAAAAACCAAGCCTCTTGAAGGCACGTGTGGCACTCACTCCAGGGCAGGTGAGTTTGTAGGGCGCTCCTGGGAGCCCCACTACCTGGCCCAGGACACAATGAGCACGCAGACCCCTGAGACCACACCAGAACCGCCACCGAGTTGAACGTTTAGGAGCAGGGTCCTCAGAACAGCTGTCCGCTGGGCACCACACATCATTCTGATGCCCACTGGCATCTGAGAATCACTGCTTGAGAGAGAACTTGACTTTTTGGGTGTATTGCTTCCTCCAGTAAAGAAAACAATTTATTAATCAGGAAAACGAAACAAAGCTGAGCACACATGCCTCTTAACGGAAGCGTCCAAGCCACTGATTTTTATTCACACGAGCACCTACTGTGACTATGTGAACGTGTCACATTCATCACATTCTCTGTTGATTTCTGGTTCATTATTCTTACCTATTTCCTTAAATTACTGCTGGCTAAAAAGGACAAAAACTAAGAATCCAAAGGATGGTAAGAACACAAGTAGCAATAAGGATTTCAAATAAGAACTCTGCGTGGGTCAAGGCCCACTGTCTTCTCCATTTCTGCCCGCACTTCCTCCACAAGCGAGCAGCAAGGCGTATGATCCAGGGCTGGGGGCAGAGGGGAGCTGGAGGGCTCTCACGCAGAGCTGGGATAACCCACAGGCCGGCGGGAAGGCAGAGGCTTGGGCTGTAGTGCACGGAGACCGCACTCCCTGGGATGGTTTCGGCTCCATGCTTCTATCTGACTCTCCCTGACCCCTCACAGCCAGGCGAGGTGCCCCTGCTGTGCGCCTGCCGAGCCCCGACACCTCTCCTGTCCTGGCTCTGACCACACTGTTTTGGGACCAGCTTCTCCCTCACCCACAGCTACACTTGTCTCCTCTGAAGCTTTAGTGCGGCTTGTCCCTGAGTGTGTGAAGTGGGGACAGCAGTTTGTCCCTGTGTATGCTGCAATCTTCAGGCCCTGGAAATATGGAGCTCGGCCTGCACCCTAACACATGCTCCCAGTTGTACTCACGCTACCATTCCACTCAATTGCTCTGAGCCAGACAGGTTATTTATTTACCAAGAAGCACATTAATAATTTATAAAAGCCATAAAAAAAAAGTCAACATTTAAGAAGACAACAAAAAATACCACTTTGAAAAAGCTGACTTTTCTTCCAACCATGAGTGAATATGCACTTTAAAAAACTATGGAGAACTTTTTTAATTCGCATGTGTTCCATAGCATTCTAGCTCCGAGTACAAAATAGGGGCTGGTCAAACAGTATAGGAACATAGCCCAGGAGCCCTCAGCCATCCAAACAACCACAAACAGCCTCTAAATCTTTAAATACTCCACAGTTAAGGGAAACCACGAGAGCACATCAGACCCTTGCCATGTGGGGATTTAGCATTTATAGTTCTATCATCTGGGAATGACTCCAGGGGTTCAGGGCAAGTTTTTAAAACCTGAGTGCTGCAAGGCTGGAGTGTGGACAAGTCACCATGTTGATGAAGAACAGACCTGCTGTCAACACAGCCTTGCTGTTTCCTGTCTTCTTTGCATGTTGGGAGACCGCACGGTAACTACACACATACCTCTGAGAAGTCACAAAGGACTAGATGACATACTGCCCATGAACATCAAGGGCAAATGGAATCAACTGGTTCCATACACAGACAGGTTTGTTTTCAGGAAAAGGGACTAACATACAGAAGCAGAGGATAAGAAACTTTTCAGATGATAACCGTACTCTCATGATAATATCCTCTCTATGTGGATCCACTTGTTACGGTCACAAAGACCTTGACCCTAGGTCAAGCATTTGCTAAAGGGACATGACATAAACCTTAACCAAGGGAAGAAACACAGGCAGGTAAGTGATTAGAAAGCACTGAGGGAGAACTAAACTGAAAAAAAAAAAAAAAAAAAAAAAAATTCCAAGTTACTTTCAACAATAATTTGTTTCCAGAACAAGAAAATGTTTCTAATTACATTTCGTACCCATTCTTTATCAACTTCTTTATCATCTCCAGGCTACCAAACCCTTTTCCAAAACTGTGGGCCACACACATTCACATTCATGTCCTGAACTCTGGCCCTGCCCCTCAGGCAATTTTCGCCAGCCATTTCTCCAGGTCCTGGATGTCTGCGGAGTCCGTGTCCCCTCTTCCACCCTTGGCACTGCACTCTAGGAACTCCACCTTGAGGGGCAACTGCGAGAACTCAAATTCTTTGCCTTTCTTTCCCAGCTGAGTGGGGGCAGTGCTGGAACTGTCCAGTGTGCTGGGGGCAGCAGAACGGGTAACTCGTAAAGTGTTGCTGTGAGATGAAAGAAAAATGAGTCAGGAAGAGAGTAATAACATTTATATAGCAACTAAAGGCTTTAGGAAGCCACATGCATTCCTAAACATTTCAGCACTCATTTAAGTACCTGACATACAACTGTCAATTATGCTATTAAGACTGTTGATTAACCCTTTGCATTCATAGATTGCTCTCAGACAGGAGAGGCGGGGGTCTAGCCAGACTTGGTTTGATAAGAGCAGGTCACTCATGTGCCCAGGTCATACCAACCTTCTCTCAGCCCAGGGCCCCCTTATCCCCTTCCTCTAAGATCATCTGCATGATGCCATTTTTGAACATATTTTTTAAATACATGCTATAAATGTTACAGTAACTTAAGTCTCTGAAAGTTAAGTGTGGGAAAATACAGTATTTATGTTTATCACGAGTCTATGTGGATACAGAGCTTAGTAAATCTACAAACTCCAGATTCTCATATCCAGTTTGGGCACAATTACTACTCTCCAACCTCTTTACCCAGGAAAACCCTCCCAAATTTAAGTTGTCTTACTGCCACCTGCTGGCCCCCAAAAAGAGTGCACAGAAATGCTAATAATGCATCTACTTCTCCCACCCTTTCTGCGATCCAGAAGCCTCGGAATACAGGCTCCCACTGTGCTTTCTTACAAAATAAAGCACTTCTTGGAGCTGTAAGACTGCATGAAAATTCGTGAAGAATCCCCAGGAAAAACTGATACCTTGGTTTAGAAACACACACACACGGAAAAAGTATTTTAAAAAATAATACAAAATTCAAGATACTAAATTCAAGATAATAGGGAGGAGCCCCTAGGGCTTTCTAATAAGCAAGGTGGTGGGTCCATGGGTATTCATTTTAATATTCTTTAAATTCAATAATGTGTCATATGTATCCCTTTATATGTAAGATATTTTACAATAAAAAAAAAAACTTAAGGAAAAAAGGCCAAACATCACCTGTACTCAGCTCTCGCCATAAGGCCATGTGAACATAGCCTTTTCAGAAGTTTTTCAGAAGACTATGAAATGCTTCAATGCTGATAGGGCCGAATTCTCACATTAATTAATTAATTAATTAATTATTTAAAAAAGATTTTATTTATTTATTTGACAGACAGAGATCACAAGTAGGCAGAGAGGCAGGCAGAGAGAGGAGGAAGCAGGCTCCCCGCTGAGCAGAGAGCCCAATGTGGGGCTCCATCCCAGGACCATGGGCAGAGAGCCTGATGTGGGGCTCGATCCTAGGACAGTGGGATCATGACCTGAGCCGAAGGCAGAGGTTTTAACCCACTGAGCCACCCAGGCGTCCCTCTCACATTAATTTAAAATCAGACTCCTGGGACACCTGGCTGGCTCAGTTCTAAGAGCATGCGACTCTTGATCTCAGGGTCATGAGTTTGAGCCCCACAATGAGTGTAGAGATTACTAATAAAAATAAATAAACCTTAAAAATCAAATCAAATCTGACTCCTAATTTAACTGATGTTCACCTTCCCAACTTTTAACATTTTACCTCACTACCTTATAATACAGCATTTCTGTCTGTATTGCTTTTTTATAGCTCTTTAGAGTGAAAAGCAAATGGACTAAAGAAAATACATTTTTTGAACTTAGGAAGACTTGGACTATACTAAAAGAAAAAACCAAAATGGATACACAAACATTATGATCACTTTTCCCTCAATTCCCAACAATTGCACCAGAATTTCTAGAAAAACCAAATCACTTAATTGTTCTAATTTCCTTAGCCTAACAACAAGCAATTTATAGTCTTAAGAGAGTGACCATCAGAAGTAAGGGAAAAATGATAAACATGCTATTTCAGAAGGGACAGAAACCACTGACACTGACATCAGCAAGATGGCAGAATAGGGGTTTCCAGCACAAGTCTTCTCACAGAACCATCAATTTGAATAACTACACACATGCATGAGAGAGCAGGCATCCGGGTCCAAGATTACAACTGGGTGTTACACAGAAATAAGAAAGGATGCATTCAAAGAGGATACGAAGGACAGTTTCACATTACCCACATTACTTTTCCTGCAAGCATGGAGAGAGATGCTTCACTTGGGAGAAGGACAGTGAAGTAAGCACTCACCAAGCCACAGAACTCAGCACCAGGCTGACCCCCATGGCCCCAGCCCACTCCTATGGGCCCAAACTCCAGGACCACCCCAATGGACCCCAGCACCAGACCTGCCCCAGTAGACCAGGCACCTGGCCAGGCCACCCAAGTGGACCCTGGTGCCGGGCCCACTTCCATGAACCCAGACAGTAGGCCCACACACCCATGGACCTAGGAGCCAGGACAGTCTGCCAAAGCACTCCAGCAGCAAGCCTATCAAAGGAACAAAATAAAGTACCAATAACTGACCTTAAAGAAATGGAGAGCTATGAAATTCCTGACAAAGTATTCAAAATAATCATCTGAAAGTTCACTGAGCTATAAAAGAGAACAGACAACTCAACAAAATGAGAAAAGTAATATATGAATAAAAATAAGCAGCTCAGGGCACCTGGCTAGCTCAGTATAGAGCATGAGACTCTTGATCTCAGGTTCGTGAGTTCAAGCCCAATGCTGGGCATGGAGTCTACTTAAAAAAAAAAAAAAAAGAAGCAGCAGCAGCAGCAGCAACAGCAGCAGCAGCTCAACAAAGAGAAGCCATAAAAAGTTTTTATGATACTCTAGAGCTAAAGAACACAATTGACTGATGTGAAAAATTCAGAGATCTTTAACAGCAGCCTTGATCAAGATGAAGAAAGAACCAGAGAGCCTGAGGCAGGTAATTTTAAGTTACCCAATGAGAAGAACAAAAAGAAAAAAAAAAGAGTAAAGGGAGACCAGATAACTTATAACACTAAAGGAATCAAATACATGCATTCTGGCAGTCCAAAAGGATCAGAAAAGACAAACAGAAAACTTATTTTTAAAGAAATAACACAGAAAACCCTAAATCTAGAAAGGGAAATGAACAGGTAGATCCATTAAGCGCAAAGAACCCTAAATAGATTAAACATAAAGAGAGCTTCACCAAAACACACTATAATCAAAACACACTATAATCAAATTGACAAAAAGTCAAAGAGAATTTTGAAAACAACAAGAGAAAAGACAACGGTTACAAACAAGGGAAACCCCGTAAGACTAAATTTCTTAGCCTTGGCAGAAAGGCTGTATGATAGTACAGAATGGAATGATATATTCAAAGTGCTGAAAGAAAAAAAAGAAAAAAGTGCTGAAATAAAAAAAACTGCCATCAACAATACCATACCCAGCAAAACTGTCCACCAGACATGAAGGAGAAAAAGTTTCCCAGACACACAAAATCTGACGGAGTTCATAACCACTAGACCTGCCTTGGAAGAAATGCTAAAGGCAGTTCTTAAAGGTGAAACAAAAGGACACTAACTAACAACATGAAAACATAGGAAAGTATAACACTCACTATGACAAATTCATAATACTATAATGGTGGCACATAAATCACTTAAGTCTAACATGAAAGCTAGAGACAAAAGTATTAAAGATAACTATGGCTACAGTAATTTATTAATGGATATACAATATAAAAATGTGAGTGGTGGAGGGGCGCCTGGGTGGCTCAGTCATTAAGCATCTGCCTTCGGCTCAGGTTATGATCCCAGGGTCCTGGGATTGAGCCCCTCAATGGGTTCCCTGCTCTGCGGGAAGCCTGCTTCTCCCTCTTCCACTCCCCCTGGTTGTGTTCCTCTCTCTGTCAAATAAACAAAATATTTTTAAAAAAAGATGTGAATTGTGAAATCAATAATATAAAATGAAGGGAAGACGTTAATGCATACAATTTTTGCATGCAGTAGAAACTGTTACCAGCTTAAAATAAGATTACCAATACTATGTTTTATAAAAGTCTCATTATAACCACAAAGAAAAGACCTATGATACACAAAATAAAGAGAAAGGAATCCAAGCATAACACCACAAACAAATCATTAAAGAAAGAAGAAAGGGACAAAGGAATTATAAAACAGAAGACAATCAACAAAACACAGTAAGTCCTTACCTACCAGTAATTACTTTAAATGTAAATGGTTTAAATTCTCTAATCAAAACCAAGTGGATGAATGTATTAAAAAAAAAATCAAGATTGAACTATATGCCATCTCCAGGAGACACATTTTAGATTAAAGGTTCTAAGTAAAGGGATAGAAAAAAACATTCCATGCAAATGATAACCAAAAGGGCAGGCCTGGCTATAACTGTTTCATCAAAACAGACTTTAAGTTAAAAATTGTCATAAAAGACAAAGGAGGTCATTATATAAAAATAAAGGGGTCAATTCATCAAAAGGATATGATATTGTAACCATATATGCTCCTAACATCAGAGAATCTAAATACATAAAGCAAATATCAATAGAACTAAAGGGAGAAGTAGATATCAACACAGTAATAGCAGGGGATTTAAATACCAGTCTTCCAATAATGAATAGATCATCCAGACAAAAATCAATAAGAAAACAATGTATTTGAACAAGACTATATACCAAATATTCCTCACAGAAAATTCCAGCCAACATTTGCAGAATGCTTTCTTTTTAAGTGTACATAGAACAATTCTCCAGGATAGATAACATGTTAGGTGACAAAACAAGTTAACAAATTTAAGACTGAAATCACATCATGTATCTTTTCTGACCACAATGGTATGAACCTAGGATTCAATAACAGAAGGAATACTGGAAAACTCACAAATATGTCGGGAATAAATAACACATTTCTGAACAACTAATAGGTCAAGGAAGAATCCAAAGGCAAATTAAAAAATATTGAAACGAATGAAAATGGAAACACAACACACCAAAACTTACAGGATGCAGCAAAAGGCAGTTCTAAGAGGGAAGTTTATAGCAATAAATATCTAGTCTAGAAAAAAAGAAAGATCTCAGATAAACAATCTAAGTTGACACCTCCAGAAGCTAGAAAAAGAAAAAACTAACCCCGAAGCTAGCAGAAGGATGGAAAAAATAAACATCAGAGCAGAAACAAATGAAATACAGACTAGAAAACAATAGAAAATATCAATGAAACTAAGAGGAGTTTTTTGAAAGCTAAAATTGACAACCCGTTAGCAAGGAGAAAGGAGAAGACTAAAATTAATAAAATCAGAAATGAAAGGGGTAACTTATACAACAGAAATACAAAGGATAAGAGTCTATTAACAAATGAGACAACCTAGAAGAAATGGATAAATTCCTAGAAACACACAACATACCAAAACTGAATCTTGAAAAAACAGAAAATCTGAGCAGACCAATAATGAGGAAGGAGACTGAATCAGTAATCAAAAACCACCAGCAAAGGAAAGCTGAAGACGAGATGGATCACTGGTGAATTCTACCAAACATTTAAAGAAGAATCAACATCAATTCTTCTCAAACTCTTCCTAATTAAAGAGGAGGTAACACTTCCAAACTCGTTTTAGCTAGCCTTACCCTGATAGCCAAGACAGACAAGGATACTACAAGAAAAGTATAGGCCAAAACACCTAATGAACATAGGTACAAAAATCCTCAACAAAATACCGGCAAACCAAATTCAACCGTACATATATTAAATGGATTGTACACTATGATCAAATGGGATTTACTCAGGATGGAAAAATAGTTCAACATATATACAAACCAATAGAGGTGATACACCACATTAAGAGGATGAAGGATAAAAATCATACAATCATCTCAATAAAGAAAAATCACTTGACAAAAATCAACATCCTTTCATGATTAAAATGCAACAAAATAGGCACAGAAGGAATATAGCTCAAAATAATAAAGCTCATATATGACGAGCCCACAGAAAATACCATATTCAACAGTGAAAAGCTGAAAGCTTTTCCTCTAAGATCAAAACAAGGATGCCCACTCTCATCATGTGCATTCAGCATAGCACTGTAAGTCCTAGAGGCAGCAATTAGGCAAAGAAAGAAATAAAAAGCATGAAAATCAAAAAGAAGATTATCTCTGTTCACAGATGACTTAATCTTATATATATAAACCCCTAAATCACCACCAAAGAAACAGAACTACTAAACAAATTTAGTAAAGTTGCAGGATACAAAATCAACATACAAAAATCAGTTATGTTTCTATACCCTACTAATGATCAGAGAAATCAGGAATTACCAATCCTGTTTATAAAGCATCAAAAATAAAATACTTAAGCATAAATGTAATGAAGTAGGCAAATGATCTATATACTGAAAACTATAAGACATCTGTAAAAGAAACTGAAGACATGAATAAAGGAAAAAAATATCCTTGTTCCTCAATTAGAATAATTATTGTTAAAATGTCTGTATGGCGCAAAGCCCTCTACAGATGCAATGCAGTATCTATCAATATTCCAACGGAATAATTTTTTGCAGAAATAGAAGAAACAATGATGGAATTCATATGGAAGCACAAAAGACCCATAACAGTAAAAGTAATCGAGTAAAAACAAAAAAAGATGGAAGTATCACACTTGCAGGTTTCAAATTATATAACAAAGCTATAGTAATCAAAACAGTATGATACTGATATAAGAAGACACACAGACCAGTAGAATATAGTAGAGAGGCCAGAAATAAACCCACACATACAGTCAATCAACCTTTGATAAGGATGACAATAATATACAATGGGTAAAAGATAGTCTTTTTAATAAATGGTCCTAGGAGGACAAGATGGCGGGGAACTAGGAGGAGGCACCGTTTCAACCTGTCCCCTAAAGTGAGCTGATTACCTACCAAGGAACTCCGATCACCCGTGAAATCAGCCTGAGATCAGAATTCT
Organism: Mellivora capensis; assembly: GCA_004024625.1. Lineage (NCBI taxonomy): Eukaryota > Metazoa > Chordata > Mammalia > Carnivora > Mustelidae > Mellivora > Mellivora capensis. The sequence continues at coordinate 29,580 of PISX010021865.1, forward strand.
ACACGTCAGGATCTCTACGGGGGCAGAAGACGCCAGTGGGCAGGTAAAGCAGAGTGGGAACACCGGACTGGTTATCTGAAGATAAACAAAAGGGGGAGGGAGCCACCAGAGGAGACCCATTGGAAAGTAATACCCCAATATGAGAGTGTCCTATGACTGGGGACTAGCATTAACTTGAAGTCTGATAGAAAGCACTCAAAAAGAGCAAAGGATCGCAGGGGGAAATTGTGGGAATTGGAATGGTTAGGGACAGGGGCTTAAGTCCCCCACAGAGGACAGACACCCCTGGCGCTGAGCCAGAGAGAGTGCAGCGGAGAAACCAGGTCTTGGTCCCTGAGCCGGGAGGAGACCTCCTAAGGGCGCTTGGCATGCGGCAGGGGCTGGGACCCTCGAGGGGCAGAAACAGCCTTTTTGCAGTCCCCACACGTGCTCCGAGCCTAGCTAGCAGAGCCTGAGACACGCTCCACCCCGTCCCCTGAGAGAGGCCAGCCAAGTGCTCTAGGACCCAGAAAGTCTGAGTGCTCCCAGCCCGGGCCAGCAGGAAAGATCTCAGTGTGTGTTCCCTGCTTGGAACCTCTCTGGCGGTCTGGAGCTGCCCAGACAGCTGCCGCTGTTGTGGTTTTGAGTACAAGCAGGACGCACAGGTGTCCCCAGAGATCATGGCTGGGAACCTGCTCTGAAGCACCCAGAGGGGAATGGACTGGGGCTTCTCTCTGGGAGGGAGGTCTGGGGGCAGTTTGCTTTCCTCTAAACCTCCAAGAACCACCGGGAGCTGCCAAGGGGAGAGAAAACAAATGAACAGACATAAAAACCTCCAGAGAACAAAAGCCTGAAGGGCCGGTTTCCTCAGAGCCCACGCCCTAGAGGGGGTGGGAGGACTTAACTCAGGAAACACTGCCTGAAAACCCACACGGCTGGCCCCTCCCCCAGAAAGCCAACCCACCAAGAAGACAACAATCACTACTATTTCATAGATACAATGTTTAATTTTTAATTCGTTCCCACTATTCTGGTTCATTTTTTAATTTTTTAAAATCTTTTTTATTTTTTTATATAGAATTTTTTTAGCCTATTTACCATCACAGTGAGATGTCCAGTACATCAAATTCCATAATAACCTTTTAACCTGAACTTTTTGATACATATACCCATGTTTTCTTTTGCTTTTCTATTTTTTAAATTTTTTTTAAATTTCATTTTAGTTTAGTCTAGATCATTCTTTTTTTTTTTTTTTAAAGATTTTATTTATTTGTCAGAGAGAGAGAGCGCGCGAGAGACCGAGCACAGGCAGACAGAGCAGCAGGCAGAGGCAGAGGGAGAAGCAGGCGCCCTGCCGAGCAAGGAGCCCGATGTGGGACTCGATCCCAGGATGCTGGGATCATGACCTGAGCCGAAGGCAGCTGCTTAACCAACTGAGCCACCCAGGCGTCCCATAGATCATTCTTTTCTTTACTTTTATTTGCTTATATTCACATAGAGTTAAACTTCAAGGTAATCTCCTTTCCCCAATCAATGCTACCCCTATAGATAAACCAATGTTTAATCCCCTGTTATCTTAGGAAAGTTGTGTCCTTTAAAAAAAATATCAAGATACATCAAAGAAGAATCAAAATACCCTTCCTCGCCCACACTGAGAATTTACAACCACTCTCCCATCTTTTTCTCCTACCAATATTTTTGTATATTTATGTTTGTCCTGGTAGTATATAAATCTTATACTTGGGGTTCTTTTTGACGAGGTTTTTTTTTTTGTTTGTCTGTTTCTTTGTTTTGCTTCTACATATATATGTACATATTTTTTTCTTCTCTTGTCATATACTTTTATCAGTCTTTTTTGTTTGTCTGTATTTGTTTGTATACTTCACAAACCTTACCTTGGGGCCCATTTGGGCTGAGCCTTCTCTTTTATCCTTCTTTCTTTTTCCTGTCTCTCTCTCTCTCTTTTTTTCTGCTTTCTCTCTTTTTTTTCTTTTATTTGGGTGGGGACTCTTGATTGCTCAGAAGCATTCCAGGGTGCACCTTCACTGCACCAAGGTCGATACATCCAGCTACAACCATTCAGCCATCTCTCACCAAAATGACTAGGAGGAGGAATGCTCAGCAGAAGAAAAATTCAGAGGATGGGCCCTCTGCAACAGAGCTAATGGCTACCGACATAGACATTATGTCGGAAAGGGAATTCAGGCTAACAATGATCCAGGCAATAGCTAGGTTGGAGAAAGCCATGGACGACCAAACGGAATTGATTAGGGCAGAACTGAAAGCCACCAGGGATGATTTCACAAGGCTCTCAATGAGTTCCAATCTAATCTAAATTCTCTAAAAGCTAGAGTAACTGAGACAGAAGACAGAATTAGTGATCTGGAAGACAAGCAGATAGAGAGAAAGGATCAGGAGGAAGCCTGGAACAAACAGCTTAGAAGCCACGAAAACAGAATCAGGGAAATAAATGATGCCATGAAACGTTCCAACATCAGAATTATTGGAATACCTGAAGGGGAGGAGAAAGAAAAAAGTCTAGAAGATACTGTCGAACACGTTCTTCATGAAAATTTTCCAAATATCGCAAATGGAAACAGCGTTCATGTACTAGAGGCAGAACGGTCTCCCCACCAAGATTTTAGATTCTCGAAACACCTCGAGACACCTGATAGTAAGAATGAGGAATTATAATTCTAGAGAAACTCTCTTGAAGGCAGCTAGGACAAAGAAGCTCCTTACGTACAGAGGAAAGCCCATCAGAATAACGTCAGACCTGTACACAGCAACCTGGCAAGGCAGAAAGGGCTGGCAAGATATATTCAGGGCACTAAATGAGAAGAACATGCAGCCAAGAATACTTTATCCAGCAAGACTGACATTCAAAATGGATGGAGATATAAAGAGTTTCCAAGACCGGCAAGGCTTAAAAAGAGTTTGCAAACACCAAGCCGACACTGCAGGAAATATTAAGGGGGGTTCTATAAAAGAGGAAAAACCCCAAGAATATCATTGTACAGAAATATAGAGACAATCTACAGAAAGAAAGACTTCAAAGGTAACACGATGTCAATAAAAACGTATCTGTCAATAATCACTCTCAATGTGAATGGCCTAAATGCGCCCATGAAACAACACAGGGTTGCAGATTGGATAAAACGACAGGACCCATCCATATGTTGTCTACAGGAGACCCATTTCGAACCTAAGGATA
>PISX010021866.1:0-32681 GCA_004024625.1 Mellivora capensis
GGACTCGATCCCGGGTCTCCGGGATCATGACCTGAGCCGAAGGCAGTCGTCCAACCAACTGAGCCACCCAGGCGTCCCTATGGTAGAGATTTTCAAAGCAAATGATTTCTCATAGCTTGATTTTAATTTCGGGATGCCTGCCCTCCCGTGGAACCCCAGAGCTGTGCTCCTACCCTCGGTAGATGATGTAGAGAAAACACGGTCTTCGTAGCCTGGAGAAACCCTGTCTGGTTTCTCGCCCAGTGTGCGGTGAGTTGGCCCCTCAAAGCCTCCCCATAACTTGGAGAAGAAAGGATCAAAATCTGCCACTCAGGGAAGGCCGAGGAAGTTTTGCATTTATCACGTACTGACCTGGGTCATCAAGACAGACCTCAGGACCTCCTTCTCAGCGTGGTTGGTGGTCCCTGTGCGACCGCGCCATTCTTCGATGATCTGGGCGCATAATTTCCCCTCTCACCCTCATCTCCCTCACCCACACCGGGGTTCCTCCCTCACGGGGCGGTTGTGAATGAAGGTCAAATGCCATGATGTGTGTCAAGTGTTGGTCACTTGACACAAGAGTGGTGGCCATCATTGTATGGCTGTTGGTAGCGGTACCATCATTGTTACGTAGAAGGCTTCCTTCCGGCCCAGACCAGCTGTTAGCAAATAAGGTGAAGTGGGTTGAGAGGTACAAACTTGCAGTTATAGAATAAGTTAGTCAGAAGGAGGAGAAGTACAGCTCGGGGAGTAGTCAGTGATACTGTAACCACTTCATTCGGTGACGGTAGCTACACTTTTTGGTGGTGAGCATTTCCCAGCTCAGATAACTCTTTGAGTCACTGTGTTGGACACCTGGAACTATCATCATATACACCAACTGTACTTCAATTAAATATAAAAATAACAGGGCGCCCAGGTGGCTCGGTCAGTGAGGCGTCTTAACTCCTGGTTTTGGCTCAGGTCATGATCTCCGTGCTCAGCATGGATCCGCTTGGGATTCTCTGCCCTTCCCTCTCCTGCCTCTCTAAAAAAACAAATAAATAAAAATAAAAATAAATGCTCGGAATAAAATAATCCTAAATGTGCATATCGAAAAAGAAATTCGAAAGGTAAAACTCTTGGGAAAAAGAATTGGGAGTCTAGAGATTTAAGAAACATCTGTTCGTGTGTTATTAATAAGCCAGCAGAAGTGAATCAATGTCAACTGAGAAATAATTAATTTGCATCAAATACTTAATAAGAAAAAATGCATAATATACACTTTTCATCATATGTAGTAACTGTGCAATCCAAACACTGAAATACATCAGCCAACCTGGAAATTTACACGTCGTTGAAGACAAGATTACATTTGTAAATGAAGAGAAAAACCTGGTGGTTTTTCTTTTTAACATCTTGTTTATTATTTGTTGCATGTGACAGTATTACTGTGGTGCACACAGAAGCAGATAACAGAAGTAAGTCAAGCTCTCCATTCCCTAGAAGTGACCCAATTTTCCCTTCTACTAATAAAAAAATATATATATAGCTCAGTCTTCCGTTCAGACTTGCTCGCTGGAACATGCAAAATCTGAGTTCTGGGTTTTCAGAATTAGATGCTTTAGCAAGAACATGCATAGCAATCACTTCGCATTCTGAAGTAGTGTTGGACTGTAGGACTAGAAGGACGCGAACACGCCGAGAAGAGTATGCTGGGAGGCCTGGTATGGGCTCCCCATAGCACTGGTACCCCGGGGGTGCTCACCCCTCCCCACTCCGCATCTGGGGAGCCCATGCGGATGGCTAGTAATTGACCGCGGTGGAAGGATTTAGGCGGGGGAACAAGGCATGTGCCACAAATTCAGGCTCCCCCCCCCACCCCAGAGAGCTGGTTGTGAAATATTTAAAAATGTATACTGTTGTGACCATGAAAAAAAAAAACCCGAAAACAGTTAGCAGCCATTCCCTTTGTAGCTGGTGCGTCTGCAGCCTCTTTCCCTGGCTCACTTGCACCCACCGTGAAGCATACCGACTGCTCTGACTTCCCGGGTGGGTCTGTAGGGGCACCCGCTGTATGCCAGCCCCTCTTCTCGGCGCTAGGCATACAGCAACAGACAAAATCCCCTGCCGTTGGGGGGCTCAGATCAGACCTGATCAAGATTTTGCCACATCATAAATAGCCTGTTCCCATCTTTGATGGATTCTGGTCTTTAAAAACAAAGAAACAAACAGTGGTTCTTGGGTTCTATGGTGTCAGACCAGGGGAAACACTTGGGAGCATGTTAGAACTGCAGGCTTTCCGGTCACACCCGAGACCTACCATGTCAAAAACTCCGAGGTGGGACCAGCAGTGTGGGGTTAAACAGCACCCCCTCCACCCTTCCCCCCACAATCATTCTGGGGCACCAATTTGAAAGGCACCGTTAGAGAAAAGCCAGCTCTCTGCTCTCAGCAAGAACGGACCGGGGAATGCTAGGGCCTTGTTTGTGCAGCAGTGTTGCTCACTAAGTGCCAATCTCATAGCAGCAGAGCTTACAAACGATAGTCTTGGGTGTATCAAGACCGTTCGAAACTGGCAGTACCCCTTGATCTCTCCCTGGGCCTGGCATCCCTCCCTGAAACCGGAGGACTCCGAGAGGATCCTGCCCGCCGCGGCCCAGAACGCAGCAACAGAAATTCTTAGCCTTCTTTGGGCTTTTCATCATCCAGCAAACAGGGAAACTGCTTCCCTCCCTTTTCTCCAGAGACTGTTGACATGTTTGGTGGACAAATATTTTCCTCCTTTTAATTCCCTCCCTCTTAATGGTCCTCTTATCTAGCACCATTAAAAATCTTTATAACCAAATTGCCAGCCAGATGTACAGGACTTATCTGGAAATGAAACAGTCGCTCTCCTTCCATGGCTGGTAATTTAGGTATTTAAAGATATTGTGAGGAGCAGATGAAATGAGAGACCACGGGAAAGCGTCCAGCCGGGAGCTGGGTACGGAGTGGCCGGGCACTCGGTTACTGCCTGCCGTTCCTGCCCCTTCCCCAGGAAAGGCATTAAACAGATGGCACACTTCTTTGTGTGAAAAGTTTGAACCCCACCCCAGATTGAAATGGGTATGAATCACCATCATATAAATTATAATCAAAACCATGGAATCAGAAATTTTGATTAGTTTATATATATATATATATATACATGTATATAGTAAAACTTAGAAACTTGAAAATAAAAAAGATGTTAACCTGATTTTTCTTTTCCCTTCACGAGGAGGGATTCTTTACTTCTGCACCAGCCCAAGCCGGGGTCGGCTTCTAAATAAACCTGCGTTCAGTTTATAAATGCTAATCGCCTGCTACCCATGTTAAAAGGAGTGTCTGGGAGGGAACGATAGTTTCTTTTGAGAACAGACTGTCTGGAAAATGCCTGCAAAGGGTCATGTGGCTTGATTATGGCCCAGGTTTGTCTTGGTGGTTCTCTTTCTAAAAGTGTCTCCCTGGCCCTTCGGTGGGCCACTCCGCCCCCTTTCCATCCACCTGCAGCCAAAACAACTTCTGGTGACTGGGACGGTTCTGAGTTTGACAGTTTCAAGCTTGCCATTTGCGGTCGATGGCATTACAGAGGTCGAGAAAATACGGCAGGCGCTACTCATTTCTTGCTTCCTGCTTTGCTCGAGAGTGTGAAGATCAGCTTTTCTGAAGCCCTTGACTTCCGATGTCTGCTGCTCGGCGTCGTGAGGGTGGCCGAGGTGTGGCCCTTCAACGTCCGCTACTTCTGAAGGTCTAGCATGACTCAGCTGCTACCATCCTTCCCAAACCAGGCCGGGTGTGGTCCTCCTCCCATCCCGCCTTGGGGGGTAAAAGAAGTTAGCCATGCTGTCTACCGTTGTTGAGTTTTAGAAATATTTTTTAAACGGACCCAGACGTTCGTTATCACATCTGATGGGTCCAAGTTGCCCAGAGGTGAGCTCTTGGGTTTTGCTTTACCTTTGCTGTAATACAAGAATGATGGTGTTGAAATGGCCCGCTTACTGGCTGCCCTTTTTAGGTCAGGAAGGTCTCCTGCTGTTTTTGCCCCTCCGAGAAGGGATCTCAGTAGGAATCCGGGTAGACCCCACTTGGCATGATCAGGACCTCGGATCTCTGGCCCTGGGAAACTTCTCTGTGCAAACTAGACTTGTGAAGACTGTTCAGTTAGTATAGGAACTCATTCGTCCACCCTGAGACATGGAACGGCCGGTTGCTGGCATCGCCGTTCCTGGAATTCCTGACCCAAGGTTATTAGAGACCTCAGGTTCAAGTTGAACGATCCTGTTAGTATCCAGCTGTGGTAACCCCTCTCTGGAGCCCAGCTCTTGAAGGAACCTAACGGACCCTGTCCTTTACTCAGGTGTCCACCAATGACTGCTGTGAAACACTGACTTTGTTGCCTTTTTCCTTTGTTTAAAGAAAATACTTGTTTTTAGTACATGCTTGCTTATTTAAAGAAATCAAAGACAGTCCATGAGGTTAAACTTTAAATACCCTGTCCTCCCTCTTCGTCCTGCTTCCCTTCCTGGACGTAACCATAATAACAGCTTGGCCTGTCCCTTTTTTGTTCATTTGCAAATATATATTTTATATGAAGGTGCAAATTGTGCCTTGCAGTCTCGGCCGAGTGGGGCAGCAGACCCAGTCCCGCACCAGTACGCCCTGCCATGCCGCACTGCTGCCCAGTGAATGGAGTTGGTTCTTCCCGTGTGAGTGTGCTCTCTGGTCTTGCCAGTTTTGACTGTCCTTGTGCGTGTGCTTTTGTACATGTGTGTGTCTCCTCCGGGCAGGTGCAGAGGATGGCTGTTTTCCTGTACTCTTTCCAATATTGTGTATAACATTAGTCTTTCTGCAGTTTTGCTCGGGATGCTAGCTGGCGATCTCTGATTTTTGGTTTTTTTTTTTCCTAAATGAACACTAGTTACCTCCACCTCGGCAACTTCCGTTACTGCTACCGGCTGATGTTTATGGAGTGTATTTCTGTGCTGGGATGGTTGTGAGCACTTTACATGGAATTTACTAATTTCGGCTTCAGCATCCCTGTGAATTTGGTAGGATTATTGTCCTCGTTTTCCTGATAAATTGAAGCGTCTGTGACCCGATTTGTATTTCTGTGAGTTGCCTCATGCAATCCTTTATCATTTCTTGTTTACAAGGCTATTTATAACTTTCTTTTTGAATTATTGGAATTTTTAATGTATTATAGATACTGGGCTTTCTCAGATGTTTGTGTGTGTGTGTGTGTGTGTAGTAAATATTTTCCCCTTTTTGTCACTTTCCTATTAATTTTGCCTATGAAATATTTCTCTCCAGCAAAGTTTTGCTCATTTTTTTAAACATATAAAACTATAATCTTAACAGTTTATGAGTTTGGTGGCTTGTTTTGGAAAGTCTTTCCTAATCCCTAAATTATAACGATATTCTGTATTTTTTTCTCCCGACTTCATAATTTTGTTATTTTGATCTTTAACCTCCTTGGAAGGGGGCGTGTTATGTGTGTACGTTAGAGACCTAACTTTATATTTTTCCGAAATGGATAGCCAGTCATACTAGTGCCCTTTGTTGATGGCTCGGCCTTTCCTCATGAGTTTGAAATGCCACTTTTGGAGCACCTGGCTGGCTCAGTCGGTACAGCATGCAACTCTTGATCTCCGGGTTGTGCGTTCAGGCCCCACACTGGGAGTAAAGATTACTTAGGAAAAAAAAAAAAAGAGAAATGCCACATTTATCCTACAAAAGCGTGTGCGTGTGTACACACACGTGGATCCGTATTGGTCTGATTCTGGACTTTCTCTGCTCCCTTGAGCACACTGGTGTAAATACAGTAGCTTTATGGTATGTTTTGCTATAAATAGGGAAAATCTCACCCCCTCTCATCTTATACCTTTTTTTTTTCTTTCATTAAAATTACAGTTTTCAACATTATACTTTGTTGTAGTTTTACCACCAGGCTTCTCCCCGCCCCCATCTACTATGAATTTCAGGAAATGAGAAAATAACAGTTGCCTTATTGAATAGTTTTCTATGCCAGCCATGGCCTTGAGCATCGTGTGTGTGTTACTGCTTCTGCCAGAGCAACCTTCCTCACCTGTAGATGAGCACAGGGAGGTTTCGGGGGCTCAGCACTTGGTCCCAGCCAGCGAGAGCCCTCCCAAGCACTCCCACGGTGGGGCAGCAAGGGTTGAAAAATCCAGCCTCGCTCAGGGTAATTGTTCCCATCCAGGACATGGGTCACGGCGGGACCCCGGTGTAACATAGAAATGAGAGGAGGGGGAAATGGCTTCATTCCATGCTTCTTGGGCCTGGAGTTGTTCAACTGCCATGTCCCCCAGCCCGGACATTCCAGGGCATTCTGGCGGGAAGGGCCTTCGTCACAATCCCCGTCCCCCCATCTCGCCCCCCAACTGCCAGTGACTACCTTTTCAAAGAAAAAGCAACACGTGTTAGCTCTGGGGGAGAAACAAAGGTCTTGGCGCATCTGGAAACACGTGGCTGGAGAGGAGAACTTAAACTGGGGCATTTTTCCCTCCGCGTCTAAGTCAGTTCCCCGGCCAGGCTGAGCCCGCCTTTGCAGGCGGCTGCCCCTTGATTCAATTTCTCTTGGGTGCCTCCTGTTCTTGAGGGTGAACATCAGGGAAGTAATTTTCTTTGGAGAACTTCGGATCGGCCTCCCAAACAGAAGTCCAGCTGAGCGCCCACTGGGAGCCTTAGAAAAGTAATCTGATTTATATTGATTCTGTGTGTCAGAAGGACCCAGAGGCCTGTGACAGTGAGTCCATCTGAAATTATAATTTAAAATACCTAACAGAGTAGCCGCACTGAAATACTACTCGAGAACGTAAATGATTAGGTGCTCAGTGAATTTCGCATGTACGTGTAATTAAATTGGCAGTTGGTGGGTCAAGTTTGTTTTCATATCCTAAATCATTTAATTTACTTTTTCTTCTTCAGCCGTCACTGGTGGTAAGGAGAGAGGAATCACAATTAAATCTTATAGGCCTTTATAAAAATAGATCATTGTGCCTTCGTCGTTCTCCGTTTCTGCTTAATCGGTCCGCATTCCCCAGTCTCCGATTATAAAACAGAAGGCCCCTCATCAAAGAATTCTCCTTTTTGCCGCACACCGGCCGTCTTAATTTGGTGGAAGTCGGCAAGGCTTCCTTCTCGACTGAGAGGTGAACGTATAATCATCTTATTTTCCGTTCGGCACCTGCCGTGTGGCCTTGCTCCTTCTGTCTGCAGTTCGGGCCGGGACGCGTGGCTGCAGGTCGTGCTGGGGGTGACCGCTGCCGCTCCTAACTGTGGCTTCGCCTCCGCTGACCTGGGCTTTCTGTCCCTCCCGGGCTTTAAGCTTCAGCTCTGCCTGCTCCGTTAGCGGTCGTCCTCATTGCCTTCCAAATGTCTTCTCTCTTCTTCCAACCCAACTGCCCTGGCATCCTGGATTTTTCCATTCTTGACAAATGATCTGTCCGCTCACTGTAACTGTAGTTCCACCCGTGTTGATATCTGTTGAAATTAGACCCAGAATCTAAATGGGACTTCAGGAAACGATGGGTGGGACATTTCTCTCTTCTGACGGTCCGTGGTCTTCAGGCAACCAGACCACCCAACTGTACCTTCTCCGCTGTGGCGCGTGGGGGGAGTGGGAGTGCCTGTGTCTGAAAGTGGTTTAGAGTCACAAGTCCCAAAGGAGGTGCGAGTTAGCCGTGTTCGCATCTGTAACGAAGTAGAGCGACGTTGGCCACCAAGGCTGCCTGCCTCCCCCAGGCACGGTGAACTGACCTCAGACTAATTGCATCTCTGGCCATATAAAAGGAATCCAGAACCTCCCAGGGTTTGCTCCCACAGCTACTCCTTAACCCTAACGAGACTTTGTAACCCAAAGATTAAATGTTTTATTTCGGCTTCCTGGACTGGGTTACCGACACACTTTATATGTGGTCCTTTTTCTCTTAGAAGGTTCAAAACAGTAATTTGGTCCAGAAACTAGTGCAAAATCGGTACCTGACAAATGTGACTCTGTTTGGGCTGGAGGTGGGCCAGAGTGCGCGGTGATCGCTTATAGGGCAGGAGGGAGGTGCGCCGAGGAGAGTGGGTTTGCTGCGTCGTCAGACTCGGGGGGCCTGGTGTCTGGCAGGGGTCACAGCCTGGATGGACAAGGTCAGTCGACCTTACACCTCTAGGCTCCTGTTTCTTGTCTGTCAAATGTGACTCATCTTCAAAGCCTCCTTCTACTTAGACCTTGTGTGATTTTTCCACTCAAGCCACAGGCACCCACCCCACCACTGTGGCCCCTGGGTTCTTGGGGGCCTCAGGGAGGTTTCGTGCCCCGGGTGGCCACTCGTCTGCCGCTGTGCATTTGGGGCCCCGCTGGAGGTGACTCAGACCTTGTGCAAGGGGGGAGCTCCAGAGTGCCAGTCGCCTCCCTCCCACCACTCGCCACGCCCCTCCCCTGCCAGACTTGGTGTCTCTGACTTCTCCACTTTTCAAAGTCCTAAGGGTTAATTATGATGTTTACTATTTACATTTGCATCCCTGATAGTGCTCTTTCAAAGTGAGTGGCACTGGTTCATTTTCAACTAAGTAGATCTCATACTCAGGGTGTGGTTCTCCTGGCCTTTGAGATGGGCCCCAGGCCAATGCAGCAAGCCTGGGTGAATGTTACACTCGCCCAGAAATCGCTGAATCTCATTGCTTGCCGGCTGCCAGGACTTTGGTCCCTTCCCTCCAACAACCCAGGAAACTGCCTCTGAGATCTTACAACGATTATGAAAAATACTAAGAAATGTCATTTTCAGGTTCCAGGTGAGGAAACAGAATGAAAGTCAGAGGCATCTAGTGACTTTCTTTCCCCCTCCAAGCTGAGATAGGATTAGACTTTGGTCTAATCTCAGAAGTTTGGGGGGCTTGGGCAGACGGTTTCACCTTCAAGGCCCTCAGTTCCTTCATCCATAACATGGGACAGTTAATGACCAGGGTGGAGATGAAAGAATGAATGAGGACACATGCCGGGAATGTGGAAAGTGAGCAGAAAGGTTAGCGCTTACTCTGTATGGTTAGGGAGTTGGAGAGACAGGCCAAAAACAGGTCTCGGGTTGAAATGTCATGTGAGCACACAACTCCCTGTATATACAGACATCCAGAAGCTTCTTTAGACAGATAGACCTGTTTATTTTAATTAGATCATACGTATATTTAGAACCATTTCGATCAGCGTGGCTTTGGTGCAAATTCTGTTGTAGTTCTCTCTGTCTGTCTTTCACTCTTGTTATTCTAAGCTGTCCTGCAATGGTATTTTTAAAAATTGCTGGAACTCAGGACGGCGCAATTGCCAAGGGAGAGCCAGGATACCGAAGGTTCTCCAAGGCTGGTGGCTCTCAACTGGGGACAAGTCTGCTCCCATGTCTGGTTGTCGTAACTGAGCAGGGGGAAGGCGGGGAGGCTGCTGGTGTCTCGTGGGTATTGGCTGTTAAGCCCCCCACAGAACAGAGAATTATTGGGGCCCAAACATCCTTATTGCTAAATTTGTGAAGCCATGCCCGGGGGTGATTCTCTTCCTGTCAGAGGCAGCCTTACCCCCCTCCCCTTTACTGCAAAGTCCCCAGTCTTTTCTTTTTCTAAGGTGTATTGGTTTTCCATATAAAAAATCTTCAAAATCCTAAAAATCTAGGACGATCTTTCAAACTGTAAGGGGCAGAGGAAGCTAGAGAGGAAATGGTTCTGTACCTCTAGCTTGAGGTACAGAAAGCTCTCAGATCCGCTCAGAAGTTCTTGCAACAGTTTTCTTTTGGGTGTGCCTGCCCCCCCCCCGCCCCCGCCCCCCAACCAGCAGCATCATTGATATTTTCGTTTTTGCGAGCGCTAAGAAAACAGTGTCAAGGCTACATGAATAAAATGTTCTTCTTACGCTGTCAATTACTCTTTTTTATACAAATCATACATGACTTCTTGTTCTTACACGCGCTGATTTCTAGGGGAACTTTAATAACGTGTTTTGAAACTTTTATTTCTTTCAAACTGAACGACCCAATTGTTGGAGTGAACCATCAGTTCCAGAGTGAATCCTGACTGTTAGAATAGCAGCCTGTGCTAGCTACTCATGCTTCGAACATTCTGCTGTGCTTTATCAAAGTGAAAACAGGAAGTTCGTATTTTAAGTAGAAATTCTACTTTAAAATTCTAATTGTGCTAATTTTCCATTCTGGAATATTAAGATCGGTAGGCTTGCCGTAGGAAACATGGATGCCAAGTTCAATTTGAAATTCAGATAAACAACAAATGCCTTTAATATAAGTACGTCCTGGGCAGTATTTGAGATAAACTACAAATTATTTGTTGTTTGTCTGAAACTATAATTCAGCTGAGGGTTCTGCATTTTTATTTGCTAAATGTGGCAACCCCAAAGATAGGACTCGGGACTGGAAAACACCAGGAAATACCACTCATGTCTGGCATCTCCCCGCATAACTTTATCTTGGATGTTGGACTTCATGAAAGTGTTCAATAATAAATCTGAGGCAATAATTTGCCAAGAAGAAAGAAAGAAATTTCTGAAGGGAATTTTAAAAAGTTTGTTCTGCGATCGCATTCCTTGGTCTTGGAAGGTGGCTCGAATCCACCAGTTAGAAATCTCTTATCTCATGTTCCAGAAGGGCCCTGTATTTGACCTAAAAACTCGATTCCAGAGGTGGAACCTGGATGGGAGAGAGAATCCTTTTTCTGGTTTGGCTTCCAGGCATTACCTAAAACTTAAGTAAGATAATATAGTTTCTAAGCATGTTCTCTTCATTGTGGGCAGAATTCTTGTTAGAGCTCAAAGGCTGATTGCAACCAAGGGAATGGGTTGATTACCAGAGAACTAGATTAGCTTTAGGAAATGGCCCAAAAGCCCAACAAGAATTCTCATGAAAAATACAGAATTGTAGGAATCTGCTGAAAGGCAGTGTGCCGGAGCGAGGAGCCCTCAATCTCCCCTCTCCGTCCAACATCCAAGTTTACCTTTATGGGAGGAAAGCTGTTATTCCAGATGCCAGCGTCTTCCCATCTTTGTGGGCTCGTAGTGGGTCCATCCCAGGTTCCCTGCTGCCCCGAGCTGCCCTAACGATGTTTCTGCTGTGTCAGCTACGGTCAGGTACCTGCACGTTCCCTCTGGTCCCACAGCACATTGCAGTGGCCTGCCTCTAGTTTGAGTCACATCTGAGTGCGTCAGCCCGTATCCTTCGGGCTCAGATTCTCCCCCCTGCTGAGTGTCACTTTCTGCTTTCTCCCAAGGAGCTTCTCTAGGGTCACTGGTGCAAAGACAGCAACCCACGCGTGGAGGGCGTTAGCATCCCTGGAGGCAACCCTAAGCCAGTAGGTTAATCTCCCTGCCTTCCAGAACAGTTCCTGAGGGCCCACGGCTGAATCAGGCCCCCGTGACCCACAGCCATGACTGGGTTCATACACCCTGCAGTCCTACCCCTGCTTCACATTCCCTGCGCCCCAGCTCCCGCTTTCTGGGATCACTTCTGAATGAGCTGCCTGCCCTCAGGTCCTTGTCTTGGTCTCTGTTTCCAGAAACGTCTACATTCAGACACCTACCACGTGAGCTTACCTGGGCTGCCGTAAGAGAATACCACCTACCGGCTGGCTTACACGGCAAATTTATTGTTCACAGTTTCGGAGCCCGGGAAGTCCATGCTCAAAGTTGGGTTTAACCAAGGCCAACAGGGTTGGTTTCCTTCAAGGCCGTTCTCCTTGGCTGGCAGATGGTCCCCCTCTTGCTGCCTCTCCACGTGGTCCCTTGTGCACGTGCGAGGACACCCGCTCTTTGGCCTAGAGTCCACACTGACAGCCTCATTTCCACTTTGTCCCCTCTTTAAAGAACCTGTCTCTGAATGCAGTCCCATCGTGAGGTGTTGGGGGGTTAAGGGCTTCAATATACGAATTTTGAGGCGGAATAAATTGAGCCGGTAACACTTGTGAGGAAGAAAAACCACAATCTAGAATATAGGCTATACCCTGTCATGGTGGGTCTCAAGTTTGCGGCTGTTTCCACAAAACTTTCCTGGCTTGTAGGGCTTTGGAGAGGTGGGTCTGTGAACTTGGAGGGGAATAATTACATTAGCTGGCTGTCTTCCTTTAAATTCACCTAGCAGCCCATCTCCATACATTCTGGAGAAGAAAGCAGGGCAGGGGTGCTGCTAGCACCTAGGAAGGAGCCAAAAGGCCAAATAAGAAGACAAGACCTATAGTCATAAGTCTGCAGGGAACAGTGTGAAGTTCGTTTGAGACCAACTACGATGCAGATCATACACTTAGAAGTTTAGGGCGGGTGGGCCACTTCAGGGGGATTCAGTTTCCTGTCACTGAAGGAATGGTCAGATTATTAGATGTATGGTTAAATGAGGTGATTTATGGAACCTCTGCCCTGAAACCCTTTGATGTAAGAGGTCAGTGTGGCCTAGAGTTTGTGAAAATGTGAGCAATGAAGGGAAGAAGGGAAGGGTCCAGAGGAAGTGAACACTGCCTCCTTTCCAGGGTCTTGGAAGAAGCCAGAGGGTTTGTGTGAGGGAGGGGAGTGGGGGGAAATGTTAAACAGGGTGTAGTATGGTTAGCCATATTGAGGAATAGGGAACTTTTTCTGTATTTGAGTGAGGGGCCCAGAGCACAGAACCTGTGGAGGAGGATGGACTGGGCCGTGTTGTGATGCTGGGAACCCAGGGCCAGCGAGGAGAGCAGCCCTTCAGAGGGCAAGTTCCGAGGTAGGAAGGGCCTGCGCCAAGCTTCTTCCTGCCTCGCGGTCTTTGCGCTTGCTGTTCCTTCCTCCTGGAATGGCCTTGCCCCACTTCTTCCCGTGCAACCTTGGCTCCTGGTTGTCACAGATGCCGCTGACACCTCAGAAATGCCCCTGCCACCCTCCAGTCTAAGACGCCCCTCCCGCGCCCATCGCGCTATATCCTCTTGGCGTGTTTTATTTTCCAAACATGAATCACTGTCTGAAGTTGGGATCTCGCGTCCACCCAGTGCCTAGAACGCTGCCTGACCCTTACTGGCTGCTCCATGCGTATTTGCTAAAGGAACGGAGAGGTTGAAGTGGGCTGGCCGTTGGTGCACCAGCTGAGGTCTGGAGTTTGGAACGTCACCCAGCAGATAAGTCAGACTTATCTACTGACTGGGTTCCAACATTCACTCAGTGTCTACCTTGTGCCGTGTCTCCCGCTCATTAGATCTCAGGAATCGTGGGTGAGTAAGACCTCATGGGGAACCTTGTCCAGTGTGGGGTTCTTCACCTGGGTCCCCAGATTGGATTCTAGATCTTGCTTCTTTCTATTACAACCCTCCAACTGAATTGTTGCATTTCCTCCAAGTCAAGACTGGCTTGTGTCTTGGCCACCCACAGAAATCACAGATCTCTCCGTATCATGTTTCGATATCACCTATGGGCAGATAACCTCGAAATACTGTGTACTCTGTGCACACTCATCACCATTTCAAAATTACAGTCATTTGGGGGCGCCTGGCTGGCTTAGTCAGTGAAGTGAGTGACTCTTGATCTCAGGGTCACAAGTTCAAACCCCAGGTTGGGCGTGGAGCCTACTTTAAAAAAAAAAAACAAAAAACTACAGTTCTTTTTTGACCTGCTACTGAATCTTTTTATTTATTGCATTAATAAAAAAGTACATAGATGACTCTGTCATGAATTGCTTTTTAATATTTTGAATAGCTATGTTTCAGTATAGAGTGTTTTCCCTTACAATCCTGTGGGCTTTGTTTTAGGTCTATAAAAACATTAGTCTGAGAAGGGGTGTGTAGGCTTCACCAGAATGCCAGAAGAGTCCATGCCACCAAAAGGTTAGGAGCCCTGGTGGAATTATGTAAAAATAGGGAGGTCCTATCACCTTGGCTTACATTGTATTAGCGAAGATTCCTATGAGAAAAGATCTCACCCCTGCTCTAGGCTTTTTGATTCCTTTAGAATCTCCTCCTCCTCCTCTTCTCCACCTGTTTCCCCACCCCTGTTCTTTTGAAAATTTTGAGATGGACTTTCTGTGCAAGATTCTTTTTTTCATAGTGTGGTCACAAGGGGCGCCCGCCTTGTCAGGGCCGTAAGAGGGTATCACTAAGGGTGCTGGCTTAGTGACGAGCAGGAAAATCGGGGGACAGCTGGCCAGAACAAGCCTGTCCTGCTCTGTGGGAGGGACAGAGCCTTCCAAACCATCTCTTGGCAAAGACCGTAATTAAAAACAGCCTCAATTCACTTGTGGCCAGAATTTATTAAAGGAAAATAACCGTGAGCCAGTCCCTGTTGTGGTTTAAAGAAAGGAGCACCGTAGTGTAGTGGGAGTCGGGAGGCTTGGATTCTGGGGAGCGGGGCACAAAGCAGCAGGCAAACCTCCAACAGGTCTGTCGGTTTGTGATCCGTGTAATTAGGGGATGGATTGGTCACTGAGATCTAAGAGTCTCTGAACCTGAAGACACTGTGATGTGTGGCGTAAGGAGATACTGTTTATACTGCGATATCAGGGTGTCGGGAGAAAATGCACAAGTCATGCATCAGCCTCACTTCCGTGCCCCTGAAACCGCTGGAAGCGTCTGCATGCGGCGCTGGGTTTTTCAGCATTACCCAAAGTGTGCTGCTTGCTGTTGCACTGGGAAGTCTGTAGAGAGACCCGGGTTTTTTCCAGAATGCCTTTAGGGAGTTTATTAGCTCTGGGACCTTGAAGCTCCACTTCTATCAGAGCAGAAGGGGGTCAGGGAGCCGATCATTCCTTTCTTGTCCAGACACCCTGTTCACGGCCACAAGCTTGATGATGCTCGTGGTCAGCTTTGGTAGGAGTGACCGACCCACTGAGCAGTGCTTTCTCTGCTCTTCGAAATCAGCAAAGGCACGTGCATATAACCAGAGCACGGCAGGTGAAGAGGGCCGGGGAATCGGAAGGGGGGCCGGCATGAGGCGTGAGGTTTAGGTGATGAAGGGGCAGGTTCAAGAAAATGGCACGAGGGCCAAATCAGTGGGCACCTGCCCTGGGCGTTCTGCACAGCACGGGTGTGCAAGTGGGTGTGGCCTCGGATAGGTGAGGTCAGGATAGACCAGTTCAGAGTATTTCATGGTCGTTTTTTTTTTATTATTTTATTTCCCACTTTGAAGTAATTTAATAGAGTAGCCCCATTTTTACAGAGAAAGAACTTGAGACCTGGGTCAGTTATAACTTGCCTAAAGTCATGTATAAAATTAACAGGGAGCCCCCAGTAGGTGGTAACTTGGGTATTGCTTGGCCTTCAAAGGGATGGTGAGCCCAGTCCACTTGAGTGTAATCAAGTGTAATCAAGAAAGAATTTCACCAAGGCAATTTGCTAACTTAAAAAAAAAAAAAGAGGGGGGGAACAATGAACATCACTAACACTCACTGAATTACCAGATACCCTAATTCAAGGGAGACCGGAGGTAGGAAGCATGAGCTCCTTTTGTTATTATAGAGCAATAATAGTAACAGCAATTTTTTTTTAAGATTTTATTTATTTATTTGACAGAGAGAGATCACAAGTAGGTAGAGAGGCAGGCAGAGAGAGAGGGGGAAGCAGGCTCCCCACTGAGCAGAGAGCCCAATGCAGGGCTCGATTCCAGAACCCTGGGATCATGACCTGAGCCGAAGGCAGAGGCTTTAACCCACTGAGCCACCCAGGTGCCCCAGTAACAGCAATTATTAGAGTTCTTTCGCTTGCGCCTCTCAGCCTCCCCTGTGGAAAAAGAGCGCTTCACCAAACAAAGATTGTATATTGAAGAATCGTCTTCACGGAAAAGGAATGTTTGGGTTTTTCCTATTATGGTCAAATGGAGAACCTAGCTCTTCCTCTTTATCTCGGTGCATGAGATGCCTTCCCCCGCCACACACAAAAGTACCAGGCAGAAGGGAGAGAGCGTGAAGGTGAAGGGAGCACATTGCCCACCCTTTAAGCCCTTGAATTCAAGCAAAGCTCAAATACAGACTTAAAAGTAAGAATGACAATTAAGACCACTTAGGGAGTGGGAACGTCTTCTGTGCCTTTGAAAATAACAGAAGTCGATATTCCCAGGTGGGATGTGCTCCTGGGAAACAGGAGTCTCCTGGCTGGACCTGGCTTCTAGGGAAAGTAAAACATGCCATTGCCCATTACAGGTGACTGGTGCTTTTGAGTCGAATTTATCAGCAATGGAAACGGCGTTGAGTGACAAAGAGTCATGTTTGTCTCTAGGGAAGACTGTTCTTACACCGGCTTCTGCTTCCCTAGATCTACCCGAACAGTATTGAACTTGGCCGGCGCAAATCAAGTGGGGAGGCATGGCGAACGTAGTGGCCTACAGAAAACACTGAATAATTCTAAGCGTGTTTGTTCTGTAGTGCTTGTACAGTGCTTACGTCTCACGTTGGGCAAAAGTTGGTCAAATGCATTTTGGAACCCTGTTTTCATGTAGTCAAGGCAGGTCGGGAGCCATTGACCTGGAGACACATGTATTAATCCAGAAGGAGCTAGAGCGTTGGTTGACACCAAATTCTGGGTAGGTGTGAACAAAAAAAACTGAAGCCAGTTAACGTTCTCATCAGCTTGATGTTGAGAGGACTTGGGGGCTCTCGGTCGTTTCTTTACTGATTACAGGAAACCGAGTCCAGATGCAGACCGAGCTAGTGGGGAGCCGCCCTCGTGAGCCCACCTTCCCTTGCAGTCTGTGTTCTCTGTTCTCGAGCCGGGCCTGCTTATAAGATTTCTCTAGTGGCATGTGTTGACTCTAAGATTCTCCGGGATGGCGAATACCACAGATTTGACCGGGTAACCTGATCATTTTTATTTGCGTGAACTTGAGCCCTTAGCATGGCACGACGGAAAGGGCATTCAACTTGGACCCGGAAGACTTGGGTTCAAGTTTCAGCCTCGACATTAGCTCTGCATCAGCAAATCCGGGGGCCCTGTTTTCTTAATCCATAAAATGGGAATAACACCATTACCCCTCACGGTGGCGAGGATTAATGGTGGAGGGCTTGGTTTAAAGAAAAAAAAAAAAGACACAAAGTGCTACCGGAGTGTGAGAGTTGTCTCACACTTTGGTGATAAGCTAAAAGGCACATTTTCAAATTTGGGCTAACTCTCATTTGCATAATCTTGCAAATTCTTTCCCTATTTTTACTCTTGGTATTTTTTTTTTCCTTTCGAATTCCTGCGAGGCGTTAGAGCATCTCCCTCTCCTCGCCCGAACTTTGTCTCCACATGTATACTTTTAAAGCATTACCTCCAGTGTAATTTGTCAATCCCTTGGCCTATCAGAAATTTTTGATATTTTTTTCAGTGTGTAGGATAACTGAATCCTACAAGGCCCTAAGACACTTGAGCAAATGTTCAGGCTCAACACTGAAAATCCAAGCATGTTCCGCACTGGGGGAAAGGGAGGATTCAGGACAGTATGTGTGATACACTCATCACCTGGGAATAACCCACCCCGGCACAGCCTTGACAGCACAGATTGGAGGAGATTTGGTAATTATACTCTTCAGTTCTTCTATGAATATAGCCAGTCTGGGCAGTTTGGGCACCAGAGTGAATTTTTAGGCATGGATTATCTGGTTAAGTTAGCCAGATAATTGCCAACTGTCTCCTCCGCTCTCTGCTCTCAGACCCTGGCCTAATTGTCTTCTATTTACTCATGCAAGCACGTTGCTTGTTTCCATTTTCAAACAAAAACGAACTTACATATCGGGATGGTATTGTAATGGAGCTATTTTTGCTGCTGATTCAGAAATCCTGCATCCCTTGCCAAAGGAGCTGCCCATATCAGAAGCCATTAATTTAGTTGATTGGGGGCTTCCCTTGTTGACTTGGGGGAAGACGTAAATAGACTGAAAGGGATTTGGAAGTTGATGGGAGGAGGGTCTGTGAAACCTTCAAAACTTTTCTCAAATTCTGACCAAACATTTTTTTACTAATTTTCCTCACTAAATGGAGACTCCAGCTGTATAAATAATGATTTTTGTTTGGAAATATTTCTTCCCTTGTTTTTAGAACCATCAGGGGAATTAAATTATAAATAAGTAGCAGTGAAGAACTACTTTGCCAATGTGGAACAGAACGCAAAATGGCTGCTATTGTGGAACCGAGTTCTAGAATGGAGAGACCACCTCTGAGCAAGGGTTGACGAAGCAGGCTGCCCGTCGGGGATGAGGAACAGGCTTGCTCGGATGTTCCTTTTTGTTTGTGTCTTTCTGTCTTGATTTATTCGCCCATTTCTCTGGTGCATCTGATTTGAATACCGCCATTCCTTCCATAGACCCACAACTGATTGCAAATGCAGTGATGTGGGCCTCCGCAACCATGCCCCCCCACCTCATTTTTCCTTTTTAAAAAAAGAAAAAGGAAAAACACACACACACAAAAGAGAGTCCCCCTTTCACTCACCTCACAAGCCTGTCTTACTTAAGCATGCATAATGGAGATATTTAAACTTCTGACCAGTCTTCGTACTTTTCCTTCGGTGTGTTTGGGTTTGGGCTGTCCATACCTCAGCCTAGCTGGGGCACATGCTACCCTGAATCTCGTCTCCTGACCCTTCACTGCACCTCCCTGAACCCTCTCCCTACAGACCAGTGATTTATCCATGTTATTACACTGCGGGCCTCATTATATTTTGTTGAAGGGAGTCGTTTTCTCACTGTCTTTATCCCACAAATCCTTACCCAGGCCGTATTTTGTGATAGGACTATTACTACCAAAGAAATCAGAATTATGTCCGTGGGCTACCCAGAAAGATGATGATAACTTAATCTCTTCCATCAGACATTTTCCCAGAATTCCTCAGTGGAAGCAAATGGCCGCGGTGAATTTTTACCTCGGCCCCTGCCTACTTGTGATCAAGGCAGCTAGAGCTGGCGAAGCATAGCCGTCCGCCCCAAGAAGACAGGAGGAGGTGTGGCCTCCGAGCTGGGGAGAGTGGACGATTCCCTCAGGGCTCATGGGAGGCTTGGCCCCTTTTCTGTCTCCCTGGCTTCTTGGAAGGAAGTCAATGATACCCGTAGAAAAATCCCACTTTTCCTACTAGGGATTTGCTCTGGTCTCTGGAACCTACTGGGGAAACTGAAGTTTTCTTTCCAAAATAATCTTAAGTGTTGCTAGTTACCATCTGTGTGAAAGCTCATTTAAGAATGACTTCTTTTCCTTTGGAAGGGGAGGTCACAGGCTGGGGCTACCAGGGGAACACAGGAACGAGGATCCCAGGCCTCCTGCTGAAACGCTGGCTCCCAGATTCACGGGAGCTACTTCTGCCAGGATTCATGTCAGGGAAGAAGGAGAAGGAGGGTGATCAGAGGCAGGGGTGGGAAGACCCTGCGATCCTGTGTGGACAGGCAGGGGTGAGGGCATCCCTCGGGAATCCTTGTTTTGTTTGTTTTATTGTGGTAACTTCTCATTTTTAGATGTAGAATTTGGTGACATTAAGTACATTTGTAATGTTGTGCAACTATCCCCAGTATCCATGTTTAGATTTTTTTCCCCCCATCCCTACCCGACCCTGCAGCACTCCATGAACGGTCACGCCTCACTCCTCCCAGTCCCTGGCAAGCACCATCCCGCTCACTGTCGAGCCACTCTATTACTCCAGGTGCTTGCTCTAAGGGGAGTCAGAATATTTGTCCTTTTGTGTCTGTCTTATTTCACTTGGTATCTTCGAGGTTGGTCCGCGTCATACCATGTGTCGGAATCGGGTTCCTTTCTAAGGGCTGAATGCCATTCCGTGGTGTGTATTTACCCTCCTTGTTCATCCGTGCTTCTCTCGAAGGGTCATTTCCACCGTTGGGTTGCTGTGAAGGAAGCCGCTGTGAGCATTGGCATCGAAGTATCTGTTCGAGTCTCTGCTTTCAGTTCCTTCGAGTACATTCCCGGAAGTGAGATTGTTGGACCGCCGGCTCTGTGTTTAACCTTTTCAGGATTTGAGGAGCCTCCCGACTGTCCCCCACAGGGCCTGCCCCATTTCCCATTCCCAGCAGCAGGTGCCTGAGGGGGAGACCCTTGTGTAGACCCCCTCTGGCTCTCACCTTACCCGTGGGCTCGCCAGGCCTCATTCGTCACAGGGTCTCCCATGAGTGACTGCTTTTGCTCACTGGCAGGTTGGCTTTGGTTGGGGGAAGGGGTCTTTCCTGTTTTGCCCTTTACTGGTTGAATATGACGGCCTGTTCCGGGGGTGCCGGAAGGCTGCCTCTGGCTGTGGGGTCCAGCGGGGATGCTCTTTGCAATCCTCGCTTGTAAAGGGAGCCGGCCTGACGTGTGCTCACCCCGCCTCCTCCAGAAGCAATCTGCCCGTGAGTCCTTTCATTATCCTGGTAACCAGCTTCTTAATAGCTGTTGGTTCATCTAAATGAAAAATTTATCTTGTGCTGCTTACCAAAGGAAAGGCTCCTCGTGTGTCAGATATTATTTTACCCATTATCTTGGAAACTTCTGTGCTCTTTGTTTCTTTATTTCTTAAAGCGAAGTTTGGAATTACTGGGGTTTCTCTAACATTCAGCTCTTTATACCTTTTTATCATTATGTAGTAACAGTAAATCAAGCAGAGTGTAGAATTATTTGAAAAGTTGTAATACCTTCAATTATGCATGTGTTTGTGTACCTGCGTATTTACATCTGGTTGCGAGTGTTCTCACTGACCAACGTAGGGAGAACCTTTAGTAAACATTTTGGTTTCTCGATTAATCATTTTTATTAGAAACCTCAATTCGCTTTTTATTTAACCTTTGAAACATCTGTGGGAAGCAGGTGACTCATGAGCACCATTCTCTTCTCTGGGCAGAGAAGGAAACCAGTCAACAAGGAACTTGGGACCTGCCCAAGAATTCCCGTGGGGGTGCAGTGGAGGGGCCGGGGAGCCTGGACCACCTGGGAGCTGCGCACAAGGGGAGGGGGCCCGCGTGGGGACAGAGATGTCCGCACGTCCCTGGTGCTCGTTCTTCCTCTCTTCCTGGAGTTACTGGGTCGCATGTGGACGCGGTTACCCTGTACCCTAACTCAGGGCTGGCCCAGACCTTCAGCTCCGCACAGAACGTGCACTTCGTGCCTCTGAAATCCCCAGCGTGGTTATTGATCACTGCTAGGAAACCATGGCGCTCCAGATCCTGTCTCAGCCCGTGGGAATTCCGGTAGCTTGATTGCCTATGGGAATTAGTTGTTAATAACAGTTAACTGTGCCCTCCAGTAGTGTAGGCCTTCCATCCAATTAAAAATTAGTTATTTTATTTTATTTATTTTACTTCAATTTCCTATTGCTACTTTATCCTTGTTTAGCTTTTAAAATAATGGGGCGCCTGGGTGGCTTAGTGGGTTAAGCATCTGCCTTCAGCTCAGGTCATGATCCTGGATACTGGGATCGAGCCCTGAGTCGGGTTCCCTGCTCAGTGGAGAGCCTGCTTCTTTCTCCCTCTATCCCTTCCCCCCGACTCCTGCTCACTCTCTCTCTCAAATAAATGAAATCTTTAAAAAAAAAAATAACTAAAATGATAGAACACTCTCCCCCACTAGATCATGAGCTTTCTAGAGCTAAAAGCTGCACATTCACATGCCCGTGAGTTCTCCAACATCATAGGCCCCTTCCACGTATTTACGATTCGATAGAGTGCTTTTAGGTAAGGAGATTTGCAATACTAGCTGCTCATGATTCATAACAAGTTCAGTCTTTGTGAGACACGCTCACTCAAATCCTTGAGGTGTCCATTTTTTCAGCAGAGCTGCACAGTGGACACCTTGGGCAGATGAGAGGCTTGCCCGTTTCTGAGTTCCTTCACGAGAGAAGAACATGTCGCATCCAGCACGGTCCCTGGGGGGGCCTTCACCTCCACCTGAGGTCAGGTTGTGGCCCCGTTCCTCTGTCTTCCCTCGTTTGTGAGCTCCTTCCTGCAGCGGTGCCCAGACCCTGATGGGGGCAGGCAGCTTGCGGGCTGGCCCCGTCGCTCCCCATGGC
Organism: Mellivora capensis; assembly: GCA_004024625.1. NCBI lineage: Eukaryota > Metazoa > Chordata > Mammalia > Carnivora > Mustelidae > Mellivora > Mellivora capensis. The sequence continues at coordinate 21,932 of PISX010021866.1, forward strand.
TTGTTCCCCACATTCCCACCCAGAAGCAAGAGCCTTAGAAATGAAAGGTTATGTCAGACAAACAAACAAAAAAAAAACACGATGCAGAGAAAACACATTTTCTTAACCATTCAACACTTTATTGTAAGCCTTGGGAAGTGTTGCACAGTGAATCCAGAGTTCACAGGAAGTCTCCTGCATCCCAGGGGGGGACAAGGGGCAGTGAGGGACTGGGTGGTGGACATTTGGCCTGAGGACGGCTGAACTTCCCGTCCGAGGCTCTTCCCGGGCCCCCGAGGACAAGAGTCACACCGAGCACCAGGCTGCTCCCAGTCGTGGTCTTGTAGGTGCTCAGTACCTGTCTTCTGACCGTTGAGCTCATGGCGTGGCGGGGCGGGGCGGGGGGCGGAAGAGTGGGGAAGAGGTCATAGCAGGTGCTCCTTCTGAGTCGGAATGAGCGCATTTTCTCCATCTTCTGAGACATTTCATGGATCTCCTACGTGTGTCTACCAAACCTCGGGACATCTCGTAACCAGCTGCTTCTCAGAGCCCAGGACGTTGTTCTCACTTTGCTCTTGGAGGCAGATCACGTATTAGAACAACGGGTTCGAGTCTCCACTTCTCCACTTTGCGGCTGACGCTCGGGTTCCTCATCTGTGACTTGGAAGGTGGGGGACGATGAAAGAACAGAGTCTAACACAGCGATCTCCCTCTCATCAGAGGCTCAGCATGTACCACCTGTGATCCGAAAGGGCAGGGACTCTCCTTGAAGGCACGGGGAGAGGAGGGCATACAGGACACCTCCATGGGCAGCACCGAGGGCCAGAAGCCTTGCTGAGCCCTGATGGAAAATGTCCGTTTCTGGATGAGGAAATGGAAAGTGATATTGGCAATCCATGCTCTGTAGTATTTTTGATGGGATGGCCAACACATGCGGTCAGAGGGAAACTGGAAAGTTAAAGCAGATAAATCTCAATTAATCATGAAAAAGCACTTTCTTATAACGTCTCTGTAATACTGCGTCTTTATAAAGAAATGCAGCCACCTTGGATCCAAAGATGACTGCTTTCTAAACTGTCTTCCTTGGGTAATATCAGGAGGCAGCGTAATAAGTTAGATTTATGTATTAGCTTGTGTCTTCTTTTCAGGCGAAAGAGCTAGGCCCGTAGAGCATAGAGGACAGAGGAACCTCCCTGTTGCCCTGTTTAATGTCATTTTGAAGGGGACTAGCTCCTCGCAGTGCCTGGTGCTCGCAGACGTGGGGGCAGGGCATTGCCCCTCTTGTGATGTTTCTTGCCCAAGGGACAAATGAGCCAAGCAACATTGCATTATTGTGTATGTATGGGAGCGAGAGAGAAAGAAACACACACACACACACACAGAGGCAGAACCAGTAAGTCTTGCCATTTTGCTTTATCTCTGACCACCCGCCCCCAGCCCAGAAATGTAATCCTAACTCCAAGCTACTGCTTTATCTGCTCGGGTTTCCAAACGTGAACAGGTCCTGGAGGCAATTCGCCCTTACACCAGATGGAGAACCACAGCAATCTTCTGGGATTTGGGGGTTCTCACTGCCCCCCCCCAGAATGGCCGTGATTTGCACTGATCCACTCTCCAAGGATAGGGGACAGGGTGAAATAGAGAATTTATTTTTATATTATGTCATCTTGTATGGAGACTGCTGTATAAGCAAGAGCCAGAAATCTGAAGGAGTAGGCTCTGAAGTCACTTTATGCACGCTTTGGGGTGACCACACACCCATTCATTGCAAGCAGTCACCAGCAGAAGAACCCACAGTCACTGACAGAATTTATTCTTGCCAGTAACTTGGGATTTCAAGTGACGGAGGATGCTAGCAGAATTAAGCCACCTAAAGTTCCGGTCTCTTGTTCGTGTGGCTGGGAAAGAGCTTTGTGAGACCTCGGGTGCCACCCCTGCCTTTTGGGAATGCTCAGACGGAGGCCCAGAGAGGGGAGGTGACTTGCCCAGGGTCACACACCGAGTGAGGACTGGAAAACTCCTTTCCACTCCTTTCCACTTCCACTTTCCACTTCCTGATGACACAACAGCTAGGATTTTACTCAAGTGTCATTCCTGAGGTGGACGGAGAAAGTTTTTCCCTTGTCCAAGGCCATTCTCTTTTTCCGGGGGGATCACAGGCGGTAAAGTCAGAAGCTGCACAAGGGAGGCCAAAGAGCTAGTTTGTGCAGTGGGCTTTTTGGGCAGGTTGTCAGGGGTGCTCTCCATGCATTAGCTTAGCAACATCTCCAGAGGAATGATAATCAGCTCTCCAAGGAGCGCTCGCGGGCCCGGCATGTTCCTGACCCCCCGGCATACGTGCTCCTGGAAATTCCTGGCAATGGGAGTCGTCAGTCCTGGGGAGGTCAGCAGACTTGTTTTCCTTCATTGATGCTGTGACAGACAGTCCTAGAATTGTAACTCCGGAGCCTTGGCGTGTGCCCAGAGTGAGTTAAATGTGTTTGTCTTTATTTTTAAAAAATTTTACATAACATTTATATAAGATTTATATTAAATTTTTATATAACATTTATATAAGGCTTATATTAAAATTTTATATATTTTATATATATAACAGTCTAAATATAGGGAATGACAGGACAATAGGATGTTTTAGGGAGTGTATAAAAGCGGGCATCTCCCCCAGAAAACACAGAGGTGGTACCCACAACCCCCGGTTGCTGTGACATTTGTGCACTCCTCGTGCTGTACTTCGAACGGGTGTCCGAAGGTGTTTCCTCACTCTGAGTTAGGTAAGAGACAGCCTGGGGAGGTGGGGGAAGGGCGGATCGTATTTCTTGTCTGATCTGGGGAATTTTATGTTCCTGAAGTCTATAATCAGGCGCCGATGTTGATGGCTTATTTATTAAAACAAAGGTGGGGGTAGTAAGTAACCACGGAGTGAGAAGCATTCTAGGGCCAACATCTGAGCTTCACTTAAAAGCACAGGCTCCAAAGAAATGTAAATTCATTGGCTTAATTGGAAGAGAGTATTTATAGAAATTGAATGATCCAGTAAAACGAAAAGCCTGGCTTCTTTCATCTTCAGAGCCCTCGTAAATGCCGTCCGGAAAAGCTCTTGTATGCAGGGTGGACTTTGTCATGGATGTCTGGCCTCCTGGAGGTCAGTAACTTCGTCCAAGCCCTATCACTTGACTGGTATTTACTAAGTACTTAGGGACATGCGTGCGTGTGCGCACAGGTGTGTGTTTGTGTGTGTGCGTGTGTGTGTGTGTGGCTTTGAATTGCGCTGAAAGCATGTAAAGAAAAATGTTCAGATAAACCGTTTTCTCATTGATGAAATAGCTAACAATTTGATGTCGATAGCTATTACAAAGGAACTTGCTAAGAAGGTGTGCTGGAAAATCCTGGATTCAAGCCCATTCCCCACCTCCCCTGAAGCCTTCCTCCTGTGCCTTTTATGGGTCATCATTCCCCTTACTTGATTGTGAATTCATCCACTGTTTATGCAAATTCAAAAAGTTAAATATTTCTTTCTTTCTCTCTTAGAAAAAGATAACTATACGTTCTTCTCCGCCTCCCTCTTACATCTAGTGTGCGCTCTCGGGAGCCTTCTAGACCATGCAGAACTGCCTGGTATTTTTTTATCTGCCATTGTATGGCTGCGCTGTAGTTACCAAATCAGTCTCCTGTGAGCAGACTCTCGGATTCTGTCGGCCTTCGGCTGTTCCTAACAAAGTAGTACGTCTACCTGTTCCCACAGGGCGGGTGTATCTGGGCGGCCGTTGACTGCGAGGGGGATAGGAATTCCGGCCAGCGTGTGACTCTGGGGTGGTGTTGATCCCCCTTCCTGGCTCATTCTGCACTCCTGCCAACAACTCAGGAGAGCTTCACCAACAGAGGGGGTCATTCCCCTTTTGGTTTTTGGGGTATGCAATCTGACATGCAAAATAGATCATTGATACGGTCTGAATGCACATGCTTCCTTTTTAAGTGTGAGGCTGGACATCAGTTATGTGTAAAGGCCACTGGTATTTGTGTGTGTGAACTGTATGTCCCTATACTTAGCCTTCTGTTTGGTCTGTTGATTTTTTTCTTATTGATATGTAGGGGTCTTTCTATAATAGGGAGGCTAATTAGCTTTAAGTCCCTGATATGATCCCCAAATATTGTTCTGTTAGTTTTCTTAGTCGTTGAGGTTTTATATGCCCTATACAGTGATTTTCATGAGCAGAGTTTCTGCATTTTTTTTCTTTTACGGCTCCCAGACTGGAGTCCCTTAGAAAGCACTCTCCACTCTGCCCCTTCCACACACACTTATAGAAGTTGACCCCCCCCCCTTTTTTTTTTTTGCAGAATTTCTGTGGCTATTTTTTACATTTAAATATTTGCACCATTTGGGGTTTTGCCCTGTTCTATAAAGTATGGGTTCAACATTATTTTTTTTGTCCAGATATCTCAGTTGCTCCAATCTCTGAGTTAAAAAGCCCACCTTTGCCTCCCCTTAAATGCCACATTATAAAATAAACATTTTTGTCAATGAAAAAGAGCCCCTACTGCCCTGTGAAACAGACCATGCATGAACGTATTTTGGGGGAGAATGTTTAGGTCCCTCTCTTAAGACAGCTCTTCTACTTTCTAGTCCAAGGTGATGGTTAGTCAGGAGCGAATGAATGATGTTAACAGAAGCCATCTGCTCTGGGGAAATGATACAGTTTTGCCTCCTGGAGTCTCAGGATTTAACCTAACACAATGTGTCATTTCACTCAAAGTAATTTGTATCTATCACAAAGCCTGAAGCAGGGCAGAAACATTTCTTGATACCGCTCAAGAAACACGCCACTTGTGAGCCCTTAAAACAAGGGTTCTGGAAGGTGGCTCCGAGACCTGCAGGCTCGGCGTCACGGGGGGACTTGTCAGGAGAGCACACTCCCGTCCTCTACCTACAGACCAGAGAGCTGTGTGGTGACCTCCGGTAATCTTGATACTCTGCATGTAACCAGCCTTCCAGATGGTTCTGAGCTGGCCCAAGTTTGAGACCTGTGGCCTTCCAAGTTACATTTCATCTCTTGGTGGAGCCCTACAGCCCCATGGTGCTGTGCTCCTGGTGGATGGGCTTGGGCCTTATCCTCTTGATAGGAAAACACGGAACAGCCCTCACCAAACAACGATGTCTGTTCTTCATCTGCGGTGTTCGAGTAGAAAACTTCCCTGGGTTTTTCCAGAAGTCACAGAGATATCTCACTAGTGCTCTGGACGAGACCATCTTATATCCAAAATTCTGCGATTGGGTCAGTGATTCCCTTTGTCCTATAATAAAAAACCAGCAAAACTGGTTTCTGTAATATGTTAGGAAGTGTAGCCTTGAAGACTTGTCTTACCTCCACAAAAGCGTCATTGTTCCTTGTCGCTCTTTGCCCGTCTGCCTTTAAAAATAATTTGATATCCGATCACAATTCATATTTGCCTCTGATGACTGTCAGCCACACCATAACTGTGCCTACATTTGGCAGGGGAAGGCGGGCTTTGGCATAAACAGCAGTACCTTCTGGACCTAATTGCCAACCCGGGTTCAGCTTAGAGCAGCGGTTCGAAACTGCTGGACGGTAGAATCAGCTGGGTAGCTTTTTAAAACACTACCTCCCAGACCACATCCATACACCCAAACCAGGATCTCAGGGCGGGACCCAGGCATCAGACTTTTCAAAGTTTCCTACTCGATTCCCGTGTATATCTCACCCAGCTCAAGAAACAGGACTCATGCATTTGTCTTAAAGTGATTTTGATCTTGACAGGGTGCAGACATCATGTGCTAGGAAGTGGTCCTGAAAACGGCAAATGCTATCAGAATGAGACCCTTGTAGTTGGAATAGCAACTTGCTTGAAACTTAAATTACCTCCTTTTTGGATGACTTTCTCATCTTCTGGAGAACCCGTGTAGAAGCAAGCTTTCCTCTCTGCATCCTCTGTATTTCATTATAATAGTCTTGCCGATTTTGTTAGCTGCAGGGAAAGTGACGGGGGGGGGGCGGGGGGCGCACAGGGGTCAGTATCGGGCTGTCCCGCCGGCTCTGCCTCAATGCATTAAGCAGATGGATTCAGACCCTCTCTTGATAGCACCTTCTGCTATCTAAGCCGTGATCCTTTTTGGACCTTTCCCCGCCTTTTTTGCTCTGGAATACCGTTTTGTCCACAGCAATAGGTAACAGCCCCTCCTAATGGCTGGTGATTCTCTTAATCGAACCCTGCTGTACCAGTTTCCTCATAGCGAGTCAGAGTTGGCTGGGAAGGGAGAGAAGGACGGAGTACAGAACTTTCTAAACATCCTGCTTTCCCTGTAGACAGGGCACTGCTCAAAAAAAAAAAAAAAAAAAAGTCAGTGTTCTTTCACAGTGGCCCTGGGGCAAGGGTGTCCCAACTGCTGACAAAGGTGCCATCTGGTCACAAACACTGTGGTCCTAGGGGTGGGGACAGAAGGAAAGTCTGTCATCCCTTTTACAACTCCTGTCAACTCCAGAACCAGACTCTTAGGACCCCAGAGCTCACAGGGATCTGGGGTGGGGGTGTGTGTTGGCCACACCTTAGGAGAAGCTGGAGAAGGAGCTGAGGAACCAGGAGCTTCTGTGTTTGGCCACAAACTAAGCCACAGATCAAGAGACTTGCAGTATGAGATTTTTCCTTAGAATTCTATGATGGTTTTTGAAATCGATTTTCCTTAACCTTATGTTGGTAACTAATCAAGTACAAATTTCCAGTGAATTTAACACTTTCCAGGTTCTGGTCAATACATAGTGGGGCAGGGTGTCTTGCTCAGAGATGGTAAGCTCCCGTGGACTAGAAGTAAACTTTATTGATGGGCGAGGCTTCCCGAGACTCTCAGGGATATGCCTGGTCTTCTGTACACTTTGTACACCGAGGAAGCTAAGGCCCCGGAAGGTTCCGAGTCTCGCCATTCCTCCACAGTCTGACAGGTGGAAAAAAGGGTTGTTTGGGTTTTGTTTTTTTTTTTTTAAGTTGTATTTTGCAAACTGTCAAAAAGAATTATATGATAGAAATAACACTCATTTTAATGTATCTGTTCGTCTAGTTTCTTATTTTGCTCACCTTTATAACCCGCTCCAAGAATATCGTCATAAAGAGCGTTCTCCTAAATTGAAAGGTAGTTCATACAGTCCTCTTTTCCTCCGTGATTTTTATGAAGTCACTGCCTACGTGTGTGTGCATTTTAGTGAGCAATACTACCACCGTATAAGTAGAAATAGAAATAGATTTTGTAAAAGATTGCCAGTCCATTAGTTGAGAGAAGTGCCAAGGTAATTACAAGATTCATTAATCATGATTAATAAAACTATCGAGGTAGTTTTTTTTGGATTGCCTAATTTTATTTTATAAAGCTAATATTTATCAGATAAGTAAATGTCAACTGATCTGTAGAGATCTTGATGTTTTATTTATCACACAGATAAGCATTCATTATTTTTTTTCAGTAAGTAGGTACTTATTTTGCATTTGTAATGATTAACTGCAAAATAGGTGACCCGGGCAATAGAAAACTCTAGATGACTTCTCAGGTGAGACCTCCTGTGGAGGTCTTTGAGGTTTACTTGGGGTCATTCATCAAGAAAGCCATGCATTTCAGGTTCAGGAACTCCCTTTGCCTGCAGGTGAGCTTTCCAGGTAGAGAGCCAGCAGGAGAAGAGACAGTGGGAGGATCCGATGGATGTGGGGCTTCAGAGATGAAGGGAGTTTCTCCTTGGTGTGCTCCTACCCCTTGCCTACCTCCAGAAGTAAGTATAGATTAGGGAGAAATTGTTCTCCATTGTGACAGGTTCAAGTGGACTACTTTTGGGGGTCCTAAGATCTCTCTTCAGTTTCCCAGTTAGCAAATATCAATTGAGGTAACATCTGATGCCTGGAATGACTTTTTTTTTTTTTAGATTTTTTTTTTAATTTAGATAGTTATGTAAAAAAAAAAAAAAGAAAGAAAGAAAGAAAGAAATTTGTTTATTTGAGAGAGGGAGAGAGAAAGAGAGTACGAGTATGAGGGGCTGAGGGAGGCAGAAAGAGAGAGAGAATATCAAGCAGGCTCCATTCTGAGTGTGGAGCTCAAAGAGGCCTCGGTCCCAGGACCCTGGGATCATGACCTGAGCTGAAACCAAGAGGCTTAACCGACTGAGCCACCCAGGCGCCCTGCCTGGAATAATTCTAAGGTATATAGGCTAAAGGAGAAAGAGGTAAATGAGCAGGGAAAAAATGCACCTGTAAAAAAGGAGGCAGGCCATCAAAGTGGCCCCCTCGCTGGACCTGCCACTCAGTCGTGTCCCTCCAGAGGGTCTCATTGGCTCCATGTTGCTTAACCTATTCAGGTCAACTGTTGCTTTCCCTGTAATCACAGAGCTGCTGGATAGACTCAGGTCCTTGATAAACTTTCTAGCTTGTTATTGATTTGTTTTAAAGATTTACTTATTTGAGAGAGAGAGAGCATGAGCAGGGAATGGGAGAACAAGAATCCCAAGCAGACTCCCTGCCAAGCACGGAGCCAGACGTGGGGCTCAATCTCATGACCTGAGCCGAAACCAAGTCGGATGCTCCACCAACTGAACCAGCCAGGTGCCCCCGTTACTAAATTTTTTTATTAATAAAGTTAACATGATCATCATCCCTTTCCTATAGCACACTAGCCTAGCATTTTGTTCAAAACTCGTTTGAAGAACATTTTTCTTTGCATGTTTGTTTAATCCGTTTTTACCCAGTTTGTGTCTCTTCCAAGCTATGGTACCACCACTGCCCCATCCTACATCCTTCATAGCATTTACTCCTGGTGTGTTTCCAGGACCGTCTTCAGTGCATTTGGAAAATGAACACGATTTCATAGGCATTCAGTAGCAGTCACAATCATAGGCCTTTCTAGTTGGATTTTTCTTCTCTTCCTCGAAGGCTGCAGCTCCTTACAATGTAGGAAAAAAGCCAGCACCTTCTCGTGAACCTTTAGTGGGTAAGTCAGAGGCTGCCAAGTCATGATGTCTATTAGAATGTTGGCCCCCTTAGTCCAACAGGAATCAACGTCCGAGTCAACATATCGGACCCTGGGGAATCCATCGTCACAGTACAGGATGCGAGTGGAGCCATGTGGCTCCCTTTCAGAGAGCTGCGCTGCTTCTGCTTTGATGGTGGTGGTGTTTTCCCGTGTAGACCAAGAGCATCCACCCTTGAGTTCTCCGGGTTGATGGGTCTTTAAGTCTTGGGTCAAGCAGAAGCAGTAAGTCCTAGCACGGGAACCCCGGGAGCTACAGCAGCCTGTCGGCGGCCCTGCCTACCTACCTTCCTGGCCTGGTCTGGTTCCTCTCCACTCCCCTCTTCTCCACCATCTCCTCAGCCTCAGAAAGCTCATGGTGGTCCCGTTGGGAGGCAAATTTCTATTCCGGTGATTGTTGCTTTTTACACAAGTTGAAGTCTCGTCTTAGGGCCCATCCATGTCTTTTCAGTGTAACTTGACTCCCCTGCCCGGGTTCCACTCCATTCTTGAAACTCTAGGAGATTTCTCGAAAATGGCCGTCGGCCTGTGGGTAAGAGCCTGCCATGACCAAGGAGCCAAATTTGCTTCTCTGTGTGGCTGGTGCTTTTTTAATATTCTTTTTTCCTGGAAAGAGGATTCTAGGATGCTTCTCTGGAAGGTACTGGGGAAAAACCAAATAGGATAATGGAGGGCCCATCATCTACCCCACTCTGGGTGTTGTGGGGTGACTCGCCCCCTTCCAGAGTGGCCTGATCCTTTTATATACCGTGTTGAGGATCAAATGAATTGGGGTCTACGTCAGGTTTTCCATTTGTTTGCTCTTCAGTGATTTGTGAGGAAGATACCGGGGAGAGGACGGGATCCACAGGGATTATCTGTGGGGACTCACTGATCCCAGGAACACCAGCTGTGGAAGCCAACTATCATTCTTACCGTTCGACAAAGAGACTAATCTGCAATCCTCCTGTTACTGACAGACCATGTTAAATATTGCTTCCAAATAGTCTGTGTGTCTGAGGACTGACGTCACTATGTTGACATCAGTTAGTTTGTTGTTGTTTTTTTTCATCAAAACTTTTCATCCCCAGGACTTGCTTATTTTGTACCTGGAAGTTTATACCTTTTACTCCCCTTCACCTATACACCTATACACTAATCTTTTTAAATACAAAGAAGTTTTCCTCTTAACAAATTAAAGGTCCACTAATATGTGGATTTTTCTTCAATAAATACGGTATGGTACTTTTAAATGTATTTTCTCTTCCTTATGATTTTTTTCTTTTCCGGAGCTTAATTTATTGTCAGAGTATAGTATATATACACATGACTACCGACTGTGTGTTAATCAACTCTGTGTTCTTGGGCATCCAGTCAACAGTAGGCTATTAGTAAAGTTTTGAAGAAGCCAGAAGTTATATGTAATTTTTGGCTGCACAAGGAGGGGTCGGTGCCCTAGCCCCTGTGTTCAAGGGTTAACCATACACGGAAGTACACTGTAGGCGTTGGATACATTTTAGCTTCCTCTCTAAAAATTTGAGAGTTAATCTAATTATAGGAATATTTGAGTGTAGAGAAGTGAGACTAGAAACGGCCACTAATTCTAAAATCTGAAAGCTCCCACCCCCATTCCTTCCTTCCTTCCTTGCGGTCATCCATTCATTCTTTCACTGAACTTCGTCTTTTGCTGTTCTTTGAGGAGCCCCCCTGCCCCCACACTCTCCCTACTTTCAACTTCTGGTTCGTCTGATTTCTCATCATTTCTTTGGTGCCTAGGTT